>JABASL010000025.1:0-40265 GCA_019775825.1 Neanura muscorum | reverse complement strand
ATGTCTTCGACCATCAAAACCATGTTGGACAACTTGGGAAGCAATGGAACCGATGACTCAGATGATGTCATCCCTATTCCTAATGTTAAAACTGACACTCTTCGGCGAGTCGTGGAATGGTGTACTCATCACCGCGTAAGTCACAAATCTTAGTACAAATTCTGGGTATTGGTTTCACGTCGCAAATTTGGTTTTGTTTCAGAATGACCCCGCACCCGTCGAGGAGGACAACTCACGGGAGAAACGTAGTGACGACATCGGTCAATGGGACCAAGATTTTCTGAGAGACATTGGTCAGTCCCCCCTTTTCGACTTGATTTTGGTAAGTTTCGTATCGATTAAAACCTACCACGGGACTTGGATACTGGGACTTGGACCAGGTCACCTGGTACCGAAACTAGGGAGCTGTCGCAGCTCCGTTCAACAGCTATATTTGCTTATTTAAATTTCAGGCTGCCAATTACTTGGACATCAAAGGACTGTTGGACGTCACTTGCAAAACGGTCGCTAATATGATTAAAGGCAAAACTGCTGAAGAGATTCGTCGTACTTTCAATATTACCAACGATTTTACTCCTGCCGAGGAGGAACAGATTCGGAAGGAAAACGAATGGTGTGAAGAAAAGTGAATCACCTCTACGCTAACTACCAAAATTCAACAACTAACCTATCACAAAATCTCAACTGTAATTAATTATCCAACCAGAAATTATTGACGTCAATCTCATTCTCAGTCAATACTGAGAGTGCACACCTGAAATAAATCTGAGTGAACGTCCATCTATCCCGTCCACCGGTCTACCAACCAACATTTCGAGTATCCAAACTTGCGTTGCGATCAGCTAACATGACTTCGTCAGTGGTAAGGCCAACAAATTAAAAACGAATACGACTAAGGTCAATACTGAGGTCGATCTGAGGTAAATTCCAAAGAGGGTGTGAGGGAAAGGCTACTGTTCCAGCTAGAGCACTGCTTCAATTTCGAGTTAAGTCCGCCATCTTGGTATATTTCCGGACTTCTTGTGGCTCACGAGCCGGATTTCTTGTCAATGGGCTCCACCCTCCCAATTGTAAGTGTTCACGGTTCTGGCGGCTATTTAACTACGAGACCAGTCGTGTTTTGTTATAAGTTAATGCTAACCATGACCGATTTTTACCGGAATGACCGAGAAATTACGATTTTAAATTGTTAATTATTATAATTATCAAATTCATCCCAGGTTTCCCCTCATAGTTTTTGTCCAACACAAATAGAGGTACACTTTTGTGAGACCCATTGTGAATTGCATTTGTCGCAAGATATTTTTCACATTCCAAACTTATCTTTATCACAAAAACCTTTTTTTTACCTTTGTCATGTGTCATTTAGTTTGTGAGATAAAATTCGCAAATTCGCAATTTCGAGCAAAATTCTCGTAGAATCATAACAATCGTATTGGCACCAAGGATTAGAAGAGCGACGAGACTTTTGCCAAGTTCAAATTCTCTCATGTAATAGACAGGCAGGGCAACGGCAATAACCTAAATAAGAGCCTGTCCATCCAGAAGATCCTCCACCAACAGTCAACAATAGGATCATCTCTTCTGTATCTCTGTCTCACTTCACCCACTGAGGTCAGACAGTCAACAACAATTAAGAACACATCAATCGTCAGACTAAACAACGAATCGGTCCGGTAATCAAAGACATACAGGTAATCATACATCTAATCCGCTCGGTTCTTACTTTTATTAGTTGTCTTTCTTGTCATTATTCAGTGTAAGGGCCTTACACCGGTATCGGCAGTATCCTTTGCAAGAAGGACTGCACTGCGCTACGGTTGCGCTCCTGTTCACTGAATCAGTGTCACTGGTGACCGGAAATTGGAGTTGTCAAAGTTTAATACCCGATTATGTTTCTGGATTTCAGGAAAACTATTCCCAAATCTTGGTTCGCCTTGCCCTAATGGATTTTTACAGTGGGTTCGGCGAATAATAAACGTAAACATGGAGCTGAAGATCAATTTTAGTCGTCTGTGCAAGTGAGTGATAAACTCTGGACTGAATCTTGCCACGATTAATTGGGGGATTGGGTTGTGTGCCCGAGTAGCCCGACAGTCGGATTAAGGCCTACACCGTACCCTAGGATTAAGGTCGCCCTGCCTTAAGTTAATACTTGGACTGATTACTGACGTGGATTTTGATCTCTCTGGAAAAAGAGATCAAGTTTTCAATACAACGCAATAGTTTTCAATTCACGAAACTACAATTACTGTAAATTTCAAAATTTGTGAATCATTGTTGATCAATGAGCCGATTTAACAAGGTAAGCTCGTGATTTAAATTTATTAATTTCAATTACTAAAAATTTTCTAAGCATCCGAATATCCTCTTATTCAGGAGGTGATGAAATTTTAAATTTAGGACAAAGCGATTGGGAAATCTTGTTAACGTGGAAGTTAGAACGGCAAATGTTATTTGATTTGCCAGTATCCATTGTTTCCGCCGCTTTGGTGCCTGTCTTTTGGATGACATCTCCTCTCTTAGTAAATTCTGTTGTCAAGTGCAAATATTTATCTTTGTCTTTTCTTGTTAGGGTGCGTCAAGGCCATGCAGATCACTTTATTGTTTTATCTTGTCACAAGTAGAGTTCTGGCCGAGGGTCAGTCTTTCTTGTATTCTCAGTTTTTCTCGCATATTCCAGTGCAAAATGCAGTCAAAGCTTCGGCTAGTGAACCCCATTAAACCTACTTGCGACTGGCGCCAATGACATTAAAATTGGATGAGCTTTGAACTAACTTGATAAAATATCTGAATTTCCTCGGTCTCCATGCTCTATTTGATCTAATTAAGGTTTTCCGCCAAGGGTCAGGGCAAAACAACAGAATTCACGTCCTGTCTTCATGTATTTGCGAATTTAAAGTCGGTGATAAAGCATTTTTTAATTGGGATGAAAATTGAGCTGGGTGGGGGTATGTCATGCCTCGCAGAATAAATTAAGAAAAATCTTTGCAGATTCTTCTTAACCCAGTCGCGTTTGTCATTAGCGTGGGAAGGTGTTATTTTTTCTAGTTTGCAAAATATCAGGACTTTTGCACGACATATGCATTTAAGTTTTTGTGAAATAGGGTGACACGTGTGGATTTGTAGAAAGGATTTCTCCTTGGCTCTACTGGCTTGTCTTGTCACTTGGGTCAACTTGGCAGCTGGTGCTGGTCACAATCTGTGTCCGTTGATTCAACTTTCCAAGTGTTGAACTTGTTCAGTGTAACAGCTAGAAAGTCGTGAATTGTGAATTGTGATGATGATAAACGAGGATTGGGTCGTGTTGTGGGTGGGCGTAGGAAGAGGTTAGATACCCATAAATTCACATTTATCAACCATCCCATTGTTTTTTACTTGACCTCCCATCCCATCTGCTTGCCAATTGTGAATTGAGGCATAACACGTACGAATTTTGCTCTTTGGCATTTTGCAAAAAAAATAAAATAAGAGGAATAAGCTCTGATTTTAAACGAAGGCGTTGGCGAAATTCATGGACACAAAATAATGGATACGTGAAAAAATTGAATAAACCAATAATTTGGGTCTCTAGAGATCAGATAGCCGAATTTGTGATTCATGTACGTACGTTTTCGCATTCGTTTGAAGGATTTTGAGCATTATTGTTAGCAGACCATGACATGACGTGAACACCACCGTTTTCTTGACCGCCGTGGTGACCATGTTGTCTTGTCTTGTCAGATGTCACAATCCACAATGACACAGTCTCAGTCTGTGTACCGTGACAATTGTGGAACGAATCACGACTTTTCTTTGGATAAATCAAATATATCTTCCCATTGTTGTTTTCCAATCGATTGATGGACTGATTTCGAGACGTGGCATAGCATGAGCAAGAAAAATCGAAAATTTTGTTGGCAAATGGCAATCGACCTAAATATTTTCTCAAGTGTAGGGGCACCATACTCAAAACATTGTTTTTTTTAAATTGTTTACTTTTTTATTTTTTATTTTTGCCTTTGCATGATCCCCACTTGACTTGAGATTTGAAAACGTTGCTGCGTACCGTTCTGGATAAGTGCTATTTAGGGACTCTGATCTCAGTTCTTTAGATTTCAGTGGCGTGGATTGCTGTACGTATGTGTGCTGTGTGCAGCTAGCATCTATGAAACCAAGTTTTGTTTGAATGTTTGTAGGCATGAAATTACCCGGGTACGAAAAAAAAAGACTCCTGGAAACCAAGGCTCAATGTCAGATGGCAAGGAAGTTTCGCATCTCTCTCAAAATAAATAAACTAAAACCAAGAAACAGAGGTAGAGCAGGGAGTTATGCAATGCAATTCGCACACAGACAAAGTGAAAGGATTGATGGGAAAAGCCCATCTGGGCCACACAGATCTCTTACAGAAGAGTCCTCACGATCCTTTCACTTTTTCAATGAAATGTTGAAGGAGTGATGTCACGAGAAAGAGGCAAGTGGCGTTAGGAACTTCTCAACAACTATAAATTCCTTGTTATCCTACTCAAATTATTAATCAAATTTACACTAGGTTTTGTTTGAGTAATCAAAATGGAATCGATCAAAATGGATCAAAAACAAAGGTTTGCTGGAGTGACGCAGAAAATTTTCGTAGTTTTGAGAGAATTCTAATAAAAAAAGCAAAATTTCAGGATCAAACTTTCTTCAAGATCAACTTGGTTCGACGGTATTGAACTTGTTGAATCAGCGACGCTGATTCAGCGTTGTGAAAATCTAATCATGTGAAATGAATTCAATACACTGATAGAGTTTGCTGCCGAGGATGATTTTCGGCATTATGTTGGATTGTTGGTCCTGGTTTTCGAGTTTTCATTAAGTTTTTAATTGTTCCCACATTTCTTGCCATTTAATTTCAAACTCACCTTGTTCATCCATTTTCTTAATTTGAGAAAAGTTTGCAGAGAGAAAATTGATTGAACATTAGGAAGAAGATGATCGGGTTTTCAATTAACTTATTTTTATGGTGTTTTTGAAGGGTTGGCTTAAAATTTAAGCCTTAAATTGAGGTTAAGGTTAACTGAAAAATGCAGGTTAGGAAGTCATTATTGGAAAACAAAATGTGCTAAACTAATGCGTTTCATGCGTGTGTATTTCGCATGTTTGTTATTAGTTTTTTTTTGTACTAGGTAGGTAAGCTTGTGCATTTTGCGTGGGTTTGACGTTGGAGTCTCTGAAATCATCATTATTTTGGCACTTTATCATCAACACAAAGCGGATCTTTCATTTGTTTGACTATCTCCTCCATATCTCTGACTAATTCATAAAAATTTGAGTAGGGAGGCTGTAAAGTAGGAAAAAAGACAATGGAGCTGGTTTGGTGTGTTGAATTTGGGGAATCTAATATAGTTTTATTGTAGATTACGATGAAACTTTATTTAGAGGAGTGTTATACGTGTCTGTTAGAATTTGATAAATTTAGGGCTGATACAGTGTCTCAGGGTCATGTTGGCTTTTAGATTTATGGATAAGAAACAAAGGCGGTGTTGAATTATAATTTATTGACGTTTTTTAAATTGCAATTTTCCTACATTTCCGTATGCTAAAACCTACAAGCATCTTCTCTTTCTTGAACTATTTTCCTTACTTTATGGAACATTGAGTTTAAGTCTTGGTTTAAGTCACACACTCGCAGAATAGTAAAAGACTCCGAATCGAATTCATTTCCTTTAAGATCTTCCAGTAGGATTAAAATTAAATCTTGTTGCCAAAATTCTTTTGCTAATTAATCCCAGACGACGCAAAGTTTACTAGCCGCAACTGTGTGCATTTTTTTCATTTTGCTCTGCCTCTGTTCTGGAGGATGAAGATCTTAATTTATAGAGTAGAAGTGGGGCGCCAGGGCCGTCGGCCGGTGTAAGGATCATTCCAAAAATTACAATTGTAACAATCTCAATCTTGTCAATGGAATCACATTGTTCTGTGTTTTGTCTTTATGCTTCAAAAATCTTGGCAAATAAATATCTGCAACATGTGCCCTTATGTTGGTTCGTTAGATTCCTTGCAGATTCAATGTTTGTTTCGGCGTTTCCAGCATTCTGTTTCCGACACTTTAATTTTGCATTTCCTTCTCTTTGAATACCTCACAACACAATTTTTTTTTGGAACTGAAAGAACACAATGTACCGAAGCTAATGTGCGGTTTTCCTGTAGAAAATTTATTTTCCTGCTTTAAGATTCTGCAAACCAAGTTGTATATAGTAATTAAAATTAGGGAAGAAATGCTATCTGAATGTTTACTTTGTTTACTTAATTACAGTTTCAAAGGGGTGAAGCTTTCAATGTTCCAATGCTCTTGCTTTTACCAAAAATTTTAAATTGACATAACAAACTACGACCACGAAGAGTTCAAAATAAGGAACGAAAACTTGTCTAAAATAAAATAAAATGCAATTTTTTAAATCTGAATCAGCAAATTTGTTCAATGATGCAGTTGCAAAGTGCAGTTGAGCTAAACTTTCAAAATTGAATCTGAATCTTAAATTGAATCTTGCTGCAGATAAAGAAGCAACTTTTGGTGCTGAAATCAGCACTTTGGAGACATTGTGAAACTAATGACTTTCTTTTTAAAGTTTTTGGTTGTCGTTTGCTAAATTTTTGTGGTACTTCAATTTTTGAAACAAGCTTAAGTTTGTCCTTTCTGACTCCTCTACGTGAATAATTTGTCTTCCGTTGACTATATTTTCTGCTGGTTATTTTCCTGGTTCAGCAGAATATTTTCCTTGCTAGGAACAACGCTTGAATTTTGCAAGTTCTGAGGACGGCGACGACGGGAAGCTGGAGGAAGTGAAATCGGGAGGTTTAACAGGGAGTTTTTTCAGTTTGTCAGGAAGGAGCAAAGTTTAGGGAATAATTTTGCTCAAAGGCTTTGCTGCTCCCACTTTCTAAATTTCCCAGTTGGAAAGGAAGGAGGCTCCGCGACGTTGTTATTCTAGTTCTCTGGAGCACTGAAACGATTCCGGTATTATATAAACCAACTGGGAAAAGGAAGTTCACAAAAATTCTAGGCAGCAAATCTACAGAGTAGTCCAATTTTTACCATTTTTCCATCGCCCTCAAAGTACAAATTTGTTAGTGTTATTCCAAAATCCATTGTCACACTTTAAGCAGGGTATGTTGAAAATTTCGACTTGAAATTCAAGATGAACCAGCTAAAATCTTCAGGAAAGTTCACAACAGCTCCGAAGTTTTATGGTGAAAGTTACAATTCGAGTGATGGAATTACCATCATGGAAAACGCATGAATTGAATCGCTGGAATTTTTATGGTGAATAGACGCCGATTCTACTGTAAACAAAATTTGAACTAATTATTCCTTGGATGAAGAAAGTATTTTCGTTATCTGTGGAAACCTTCGAATGAGTACTGCAGCGTCGTGGGCTTGTACCAGTAGTGGAGGGTGGCTTCGGAGATGCCTTTGGTTGGGCCTTTGACTCCTCCTTCCTCTGATGAGTCTGAGGCTGGTGGTGGTGGTGGCAGTAGAACTGTCCTGGATCCGTTAAACTTTGTCCAAGTCCTCATTCCAGTTCGATTCCCAGCCGACTTAAGTATAAATCTCAATTGTGTTTCACTTCTTAGTTCATCTTCGAGTCAAAGTTCACCTGGCTCGTCTTTCAGTCCATCAGTTTCTACTCCACGCTCTATTGCTCCTTCATACTCCAGTCCGCTTTCCAGTGCTTCTTCTCACAATGAAGAATCCTCAATTCGTTCCACTTTTGAACCAATTGATGAAGTGTCTGAAGAATTTGGAGAAGATGAAATAGAAAGAATTCTTCGAGACAATAAATCTGATACAAATTCGTACCAAGACGATTACACGGAGTGTGACTTGGATTTGGAGGACGTGGATTTAGATGAATTTCCTGATGGTTCTGGACAGGTGACCAGTACAACTCGGAATAGAGGTCACGACAACTCACCTTTACAAGGTCAGGATACTGACGACGAGGAGGAGGACGAAGAAGAAAGTGTTGTCGAGAATCCAAATCCAGTTCCATGTGGACATTGTCAAGGTCTTACTAATTTTTCTGTTTATAGTTTAGATTTTTGTAGCCTGGAATTTGTAAAGGTAATTTTTACGTGTCGAGGCACATGGCTTGATTTTTTCAACCAAGGAATCTGCTGCTGCTGCTTTGAAAAAAAAAGGAATCCGTTCTTTTTTGTTTGAAAAAAGTTTTGTGATCTTTAGTGAATTTTAAGCTCGTAATGAAATAGTATTACAGGTGGTGCTTAATTACATGGGAGGTGAAGGCGTGGTCGTAAAACCTCCCTTCCCATTGTTTTTAATCTAAATCGGAGGGTGTCAATTTCTGCCGTATGGACAATTGGCAATAGTATGAAATTTTTAACATTTTTTTTTTGTAAAATAGGAGAGTGTAGGTGGAAATGTCCAAATTGGAATTCCAGGGTTAGGAAGCATTTTTGCACCACACAGAGTTAATTGTTCCATTTCTTTGATTTTTTATGGAATTCCAAGATGAGGGATTAGTTTGTTAAGCTTTAGTTGTTCGTTCAAAAAGTTAAATTTCGGTCTTAAAAATTTTATAATTGAAAACGAGTTTCGGTTTAGTTGGGTATGGTGATGGAATTTTATGGCAGGAGAGAAGATTCTAAATTTTCTTTATTTTTAGAAGAATTTTTTTTATCCCTTTCAATGATCCTAGACCGGTTTTCAGTACTCGTGGAAAAGTTTTTATGCTTTTTCCATTGTGCTAAGAGTTTTAATGTTAGAGAATAATTCTCAAATCCAAATCCAACCAGAAAAGCGTGGTGTTGAAAAGTAGGATTTATTTCTAGTGGCTTGGCTTCTTTTGCTAGTGCTACTAGTGCTAACTTTGGAGATGGATAATGTAGATGATAGGGTTGGTGACTACTTTTTTTTTATCTTTTGATAGAGTCCCAAATCTGAATTATCCATAAATTAAGATTTAGTTCGTATAAAGTGTGGATTTAAGGGCGGAAGAGATAGAAAAGATTCTATTTGTCCCTTTTGGTTCCATTCCAAGTCATAGTCATAGCCGAAGAGTGTCTCATAATTGTGTGTGTCTCATAAGAATTTTTGCCTTCCTTTGGCCCTTAAATCTCTTCTTTTTTTTTGCTAAATGGAAAAAAAGTAGAGCAGCCTTTAGCAAAGCGCGGAGGAGCTGTTGAACGAAGTGGATTCAGAAAATGTTATTTTGTGGATATTTGAATGTTGAGAAGAGCAGACTTAGGGAGTAAAGTGTTCCAGAACCGGGTATTTGTAATAGGGATGTAATAGGGAAATGAAATTTTTTGACAACAGGGAGGAGAAGAATAGGGAAAAGATGCGTTTATAAAAATAGAGAATTTTTTTTAACTCTTCTTATACAATCTGAGTGATCTAACTTGGAATTTTTGCAGTAAAAATGGAGAAGCGTGGGTTGATAATGTATCTTTTATGTCAAATTATCTAAAAGTACAAATAAAAAAAAGATGTGGCAAACTAGGAGAGTTTGCCAAAGTTTTTTTTCTAAATGGATTCCATTTAATCGGACAGGAAAACCCCCTAGTCACCCACTACCCGAAGTGCTCCAGGCGCTGCGCGCCTGGAGGTCCCCACACCCCCTAGAGAGACAGATCGGATTCAGAAAACGGGGTCAGACGCCACTTTCGGGTCTAAATTTCAAAAATTTTCAGCGCCTGCCGGCGTTGCAACTTCCTGAATCGTTTAAGAAGTCTAAAAACCGGGGTAGTTGCCACTTTGTAGCCCAAATTCCCAAAAATTTCAGCGCCTTGCGGCGCCGCAACCCCATACACCGTGTAAAGTGTCTAAAAACCGGGGTCAAATACCACTTTCGGGTCCAAATGTCAAATTTCATGAAATTTGGATCCATTAATTTGATTGGATACAGGGTATTCTAAACGTTTAACGCATTAAAATACTTCGCTCCCAATCGCGAAAAAATTGCGTTTTCGGGAGGACCCCCCTTTCCGACCTCCAGAGGACCCCCTCCAAACCGACCGGAGGTTTTCCTGTCCGCATTTAATCTGTCCAGTTTTTAATGACCTGAATCTAGTCAGCTCATCCAATTAGATTAGAATTTGAGGACAAATTTTACAGTTTCCCCTCGAAATTACTCATATTTCTCATGTTAACTTGAATAACTTTAGATATTCAATTGTTTACGCAATTCCCTCTGGATTTGCGCTTTGACGCTTATACCTCCACGCTTTGACGCTTTGAGTGCTTTCACGTTGATGTGAATTCAGAATTTGTAAGCGTCACGTGTACAAAATTCCTAGTAAATATTTTCGAACCATCGAAGTCATTGAAAAACGGCTTGAAACACAATCGTTTCTAAATAAATAGATGATGAGATAGGAGGTTACGTAAGCGTTAGTTAGTTTTGCTTTAACGTGACGGATATTTAAAGTCCTGATTTGGGTGATCGGAGTTGATTAAAAAGCTTTCAATTGATATTTGATTGATCTAATGAGAAAGGGAGAGAGATGTGTTTGCAATGTTCTGTTAATGAACTCGTCTCTTCTTTTCTTTCCATTTATTTAGGTGGGAAGGATCATTCAGCAAGTGGAGATTTAATTTGGCCCATACAATTGGATTTCGATTTAATAAAGACTCTCCTCCACTTGTGCCCTGACTTCTTTGAGGACTTTGACGAATGTTGAGATGGATCCAATGGAATTTACTTTCTCACAAGATCTTTCATCAATATCCTCGTCCCAAGATACACAACCTTCAAGTACTACTGCTACTACAACTTCTTCCACAAACCAATCAGATTCATCACAACCGTCGCCACCAAATGTCCAGGTTGACGACTCCCCACTTCAGCCCTGCATGGTTCGCAACAAAGAGTGTAAGCCACCATCATGGAAAATTTGTTTGGATTTACTTTCTCTTGGTGATATCATGCCACCGTGTGTTTCCATATTTTTTTGTTTCTGAATTTTTTAAAAACGGAAGCCTACATGCAAAATCAATTAGCCAAAGTGTGGTATGCAGAAAGCGGTTAAGCAACTTTTTCAACAAAAAAAAATATTGGGATTTCTTCTACTTATTCCCACCGCGATGAATTCATTTTTAAATCTTGGAATTTATCAAGTGTTGTGAATAGAAATGGTTTTCAGTGGTGGTGGCGGTGGCGAGCGGAGACTGCAAGGAGCTTAGTGTCGTAAAAAGCGTCATTATTGCTTAAATTGATGTATGTAACGACACCAAAGGGCCGAAAAGCTAATTCTGAATTATTAATTGAGCAAGTTAATCTAGTACGTGTTGGACGCTGGGTGTGAGATGCATGGTGGTATTTTTAAAAAACCAATTGTTACCCCTTCGTTGATTTAATGAGTTGACATAGCGTGATGATTATAAAGGACCCAATTAATTAATTCCTAGCTTTAAACGCTAGGGCTATGTGCTAAGGCTTTGTAGAATTTGCTTGTCACAGAAGCGTAAGATTGTATAATTTCTTTTTGTGAATTAGTTGTGGTAAGTACTATAGTTAAAGTATTGATTAATGTGCACCGCCGTTGAAGGGAGGCCCTTATTTGGAAAGTAAATTGTTAGAAGGAAAAAAGAATTAAAATAGGCTCCCTGGTGAGATGTCAACTAAAGCAATGAATGCCTCGTTCCCGGCATGATGTCTCAAAACTTTTTGTAAGAAGTTTATGATAGGTTTTAATAAAAATAAAGTTGTTTTCAAAGTTGAAGAGTTTACGGAAAGTAATTGCAGAATTACGGCAAGTAATTGAAGAGTTACAACGTTAATGTTGTTTAGATTCGGTGAGGAAATTGGAAGGAAAGATGATTGGTGGTTGTATACGGATGAGATGAAAAAAGTAAAAAGTTTGCTGCCGCCACCGCAAAAGTTAGAAGCAACTGTTTGAAGCGCGTGTCAATTTTGTAAATAATTTATAAGATCAGTAAAAAATGTATGAGTAAAATGACACTGATGTTCTATTTGTTCTAATTTCAGCACTGAAGGTGAAGCTACTTTTGCGGAGACCAATGACTCAACTTATCGAACAAGGAATTCTGCCGCGTGAGTTGTTTTCCCCATTACTGTTTCATGGCAAAAAAGTTTTATTCCAAGTTTAAAAAATTTCCAACGTTTTACAAACAGTTCTAATTTGAAAAACTTGAATTTGAAAATTGCAACATCCACGATCTAAATTTTCCAAGGAAGAAAGTTGACATGTGTTTTTAATAGTCCTCATACGTTGTAGTATAATGGTCGTGCAGTTTTGAGTTTTGTTTTGCCAGAGAAATCATATTAATTTTGGTGTTTGAACATTTGGCTAATGTTTAGCTTTTTAGACTTGGAATAAATGGAAATGGAAATGGCGGCGGCTGGAACCGGAATAAGTTACAGAAACGAAATTAGAGGTTGAATGATTTATGATTTCTTGTAGCTTCCAAAACTCCGCCAGCATTTGCAGAACAACGCGTTCGCCTAGAGCGAGCGAGAATGGGTGATTTACTGAAGGCAAAAATTCAACAACGACCTGCTCGACAAGAATTAATTCGTCAACACATTCTGGAAGGTAAGATTAAGAATACAATATTGAGGTAAATTAAGAACTAATTATTCATTACCGGCTTATGAAAGAAAACATTGGCTCTTGGATTTTCGTGAGGAGGAAGTCGAGGTGTAAATTTTAAACGTTTTAGAAAATTTAGAACGGAAACTAAAGTGAGACCACGTGCGTGCTGTCGGATAGTAAAAGTAGAAAAGTGCGGAAGAGAAAGTTTATCATACTTTTGTAACTTTCAAGGCAAAGAAAAGCAAAACAGAACAAACAACTCACAGGCAAAGTACATAATTTTTAAACAAATTTTTTAAAAGAATTTTATCAAAGAATGTATAAAAAAAAAAAAAAAAAGTGGCAGTTTTTTTTTAAAGTTGCTGTGAGTTTGTAAATATGAAAGTTTTTTGAAAAGTTTGCCTTGAAAAGTTTGCCTTGAAAAGTTTGAAACGTATTTGTAAGGAGAAACTTTTTTTATTTCTCTTTTACGAAATTTTTGTAGAGGATTAAATCATAAAAAAATGGTTAAGGTTTTTTTTAAGAAGATGAAATTAAAAATAAAAGATTAGTTTTTAAAGCTTTTTTTTAAATTCAGTGAGGTCACGAGGTCATTGATTGTTTGACCAAATGAGAGTTATAAGGCCGCTAATTTGTTGTTTTTCGGCAGTTGTAAAGGAGATTAATATGGAAAAAAATTATGCAAGACGGGATGCCGAAAAAGTTCTTCTGAATTTTTGATTATGTTTTGGGAGCCTGCTGCTCTAAGATTTTGGACTTGGACGTCGTTCAAGGCAGAAAAATGAGCACTCCATGTTCAGAATTTTATAATTTGAAGAGGTCAAGCACCGAAATAATGCCCAAGCAAGCACCAAAATCCTTTTAAAAATTGAATTAAATCCTTTGACCACCGTTCCGTTTCCATAAAGTTCTTGAACTCCTTAAAACATCTCCCTATAATTTCTGCAGATGAGAAGATATCACAGCATGAAGATGATGAGTAGGGTTGGTTGTTGCCAGAAGGGACAAAAGAGAGCCAAAAGTGCAACAATGAGCCTGCATCTTTGGCAGAGGTGTCTTCCTCTCCTCTGTTCTTTGTTGAAATTGCGTTGGCCCAATTTTGTTCTTTCTTTTCTTGCAAATAATGAATTAAGAATTGGGTGGTGGATAAGTTGAACTTTGTTTTGAGGCTCTAGAACCATTGTTATCCACGCTTCAGTTAGTTTTATTATTATGAAAAATTGAGAGATAACATTAGAGATAGATATAATTTTTTAATGGGGAACCAAAATTAAATAAAATTTTGTAATTATTTTCCAGAGAGTGATGCTCGAGTGGCTCCTTCCTTGGCAGAGAAGCAACGAATGCTCAAGAGAGCCAGATTAGCCGATTCACTCAATGATCATCTTATACACCGTCCAGGACCATTGGAATTGGTCAAGAAAAATTATACTTCATGCTCCGGATGCGATCATTGACCAAGCAATTAAAGGTAAATCTGTCATAGTATGAGTTATTGCCAATTAAATGTGCAATTAAAATGTGCCAAATTTCATCCTAAATACCCTAAATTTTATCGAACTTGGATTCAGCACTACGGAAAAGTAACTACTTCTGGCGAAAATGTAGCTTTATGGCGTTCGAAATTTTTTTTGGGAAGACATTTTTCTTTCTTCTTGGTAAAAAAAAATATACTGAAGTTTTGAACAAACACGTTTTCAATTCTTCAAAACGTGGCTTCAAATCTTGAGTTGCGTTTAATCCTTGGGACGACAGTTCACTGCAGTGAACTGTAAAAAAAAAAGATACAATGTGTTTTGACAGTTTGTAAATCCTGATAAATTGTATTAAAGTCAGGGCTTGAGTGATGGGAATGGCTTGACGTTTTTTTTTCGTTTTTGGCTAAAGTAGCATCTTTGACAACCTGTTTGTCAAGTAGGGCTGTTTTTTCTTATCTTTTGTCAAGATTAAAAAAACGGTTCCTTTACAGTGCAGTGGCAAAGTTCAAGAATTTTTGATTTTTTGTTAGCTAATTAGGGATTTTATGTAACTTGTAACGAATCGTCGAGATCTTTGACAATTCCCTGAGGAATCTGTGCGTATTTGCAATAAAATGAAAAAGATGAGAAAACGGGCTGTTTTCGAATTATGGAAAAATAGCAGTTTTTGGCTAGCTTCCAATTTTCTACTTGGTGTACTTGATTTTTTACTCCCTTCGTCCATAGTTTTTGATAATGCTTATTTGAATTTATAGAAGGAGTTGTCGAATTTAAGGCAACATCTGAAGGGCTCATTCCTGGACCTCATGTACCCTCCAACATTTACCTTAGCGAAGATGACTCAAGCTCTGACCTTTCATCTCCTGCGGGTACTCCAGACCAGTCACAATCTTCCTCATCATCAAGTGAACCCACACAGCAACAGAAAGGTGGAACTTTGGTGGATCTCTTGCCAGTGGCCCAATCCCCAACGTCAACTGTGCAATCCCAATCCTCGCCAAATGCGGCACAAATCCCATCATCTCCTAGACCACAATTCTTTATTCCAACAGCGTTCCAAAGTCCCACCTCCTCCACAGTATCAAGTGTACAACAACTCAGTGATTCCACGGTGCCACAACCTCCACCGCTCCCACAAACCCTATTTCCTATTACTCATATCCCGAATGAGCTTCTGTCGAAGATTGTTAAGGCGGCAGTTAGCTCATCTACGACCCCACCAATCACAAGTGCTCAATTGACGCTTAGCAAATTGTCGACCTTGGAACATCAGCAACTCCTCTCTGCTGTTCAACAGAATCAACCCTCCCCAAGAACGCTTACGAGTCAGACAAATTTTACACAGGGTACACCAAATGCCTTTAGCCAACAACATGCCTCCACTGGGAAAGCAAGGACAGCCAAGAAGAGTACACCAAAAATTAAGGCTACTCCCAAAGCTAGACAAATTAAATTCCATGAGTATAAGGGACCACCGTCAGCACAGAAAGGGCAAATGCAACCACCACAAAACGAAGTTGAAAGTTCATATGAACTACTTCTCCAGCAACAACAGCTTTTTCTCCAGTGGCAACTTGAATATCGCCATAAGGTAATTCACAATAATCCAACATTATAAGGAGAGCTCAAAACAGCAATTTAAGGAATCGATCCCTGAGGGACCCGGGTCAGGATTCCAGGAATCGATGCTTGAGGATCCCGGGTCAAGATTCCAGGAATCCTGGCCCTTAAAACAGTATATTCGAAAAATGGTAAAAATTAATTTTCTGTTTCACCTTAATTTCAGTATCCACAAATCATTTTACCTGCAGTATCAAAATTGGTAAGCTTCGTAAACTAATACACTTCAATTCAAAATTTATGACTAAATTCTGGTCTTCTGGTCCTGATTTTGTAGGCCTCTCCTACTGAAGTTGCTGCCACTTTTGCATCGGCCGTAAATGCGGTGAATGCTGGTGCTGCAACGATGGTACCAGGCTCAATTGTGACAGCAACAAGTTCCTCTCCTCACGTTCGCTCTCCATCCACAATTTCCTCAGTTATGAATTCAAATAATACTGGCACTTCTGGTCAACAACCAATTGCTCCAGCACCACCACCACCAATTACCGTCCAAGCCCTTGTGGAGAAATATAACAAAAATGCGGCCACCGTCACAGGAACTCTTCCGCTCAAAATCACGGTGCCTCAAGGGTCTAACAACTCTACATTGACTGATATCAGACCCAAACTGACCCCTTCCAGGTCCATTGACATGAATTCTTCGTCGGCCTCAGTTTCCTCTTCGCCTAAATCCACATCACATCTTGACATTTCTAAACTAAATGACTGGAAAGTGAGCGACTTAAAGGCGGAATTGAAAAAGCGGAACTTGCCTGTGTCGGGTGCAAAACCCCAATTAATTGAAAGACTCAAAATGGCTGATGTAAGTTTACAAGATGAGTCAATTAGTTCCAGTTCCAATGGAAACACAACACCTGGGAAGTTACTAATAAAACCGGAAGGGCATGGAAGCGAAGAAAGTTGTTCCAGCGAGCTGATGGATATGTCAGAAGGCGGGGCTTTGCTGAATTTTCAAAATACGCAAATGACTGATCTCCAAGATCCAACAGGGAAGAGCAATAACCTGGCGGCCATGAATGCAGCCAGGCTAACGCTTCTTCAAAATAATAATCTGCAAAATAATGGAGCCATTCCAGTACATATACTCAATGCTCTCTCTAATGTTGCCAAAAATGCGAATCTAAAAACTGGGATGAATGGAAAGTCGACGCAGAATATTGTTGTGGTTGACGAAAAATTAATTCGAGAACAACAAATAGAACAATTAGAACAGGCACTGAAGACTCCACAACCACAAAATTCAATCAAGATTTCAGCGCAACAGACTGTAAGAACACGAATAATTGGTTAATTTTATTAAAAGATAGAAGTAATTACAAATTAAAAAGTAATCTACAAAATTTTCATGATTTTTGTCTACTCTTTTAGCCTGGCACGGGTCAAAAACATCGAATTGCCTTACAGCAACACCTTCAACATAAAATGCAGCAACAGGCTGTTCAGTCTCAACTACAAAAATTGATTCAGTTACATGCGCTTCAGCAACAGCAACAACAGGCTCAGAAAGTTGCAGCCCAGAAGCCAATGGCCGCAAAACTGAATCTTCAACAGGCACAAATCCAAATCTTGTCTCCGAAGAATTTACAGAAGGCATCGTCCAGTCTTCCCGAGACAACAAATAGTGAAAGCCGAGATTCAACGTTAACTCTCCACCAATCGGATGAGGGACGGAATGAGATCCCTACTTCCAGTGCTACTGCTCTGGATGGACTGAATAATGTGCCAATAGTGAGTTCAGGGAATGAGCATCTCACATTACCTAATAATAATCACGTATCCCACCAACCGCAAATCAACGTTCCATTTCGAATTCTCCATATTGAAACTTCGACTGATTCCTCTCCACAAGAGCTTCATCAATTAGTAAGCGAGGAAGGAGATTTTTCAAATATTCCGCAACTTCAAATTCGTGAAATTAAACCTCCTGCATTCCACGTAAGAAATTTTAAAAGAATTATTTTTCTTCTTTCTGAGAGTCAGAATTTGACAGTTCGTCTTTTTGGCAAACATTTCGTGTTCTTTCTAACGATTTCAGTTGTAAGATTTTTTTGACACATGAAATAATTTGTTTTGCAGGCTGGTGAGAGTGATTCGAGCCAGAGCACGAAATCCGGCTCTTTTTCTACAGATGCCGGTGACCCAATGGACCATTCGTGGTTGCTCAAAATCAATGAAAATCCGCCCACTTCTCCCATTTCTAATACGGACACGACGGAGGAACAGCCTGAGCCTAAGAAAAGCGTCGTCAAAGAGTTTGCCAACTTCTTTGAAAGTTTTGCCAATGGAGATCAGAAAAAGGAGGAGCTCAAAGTAAATTCTAATTTTTTATTTCTTGTTTTAACACTTCCGATTTATTTTGATCGAAATGAATCTCTGTCTCTTGGAATTTTTATTCTGCGACGTTTGCTCCTGGGACACATTCGTGCAAGTGAAAATGACTAGACGTCTTTCACGCATTCCCCTCGTTTTTTTTGTAAACAAAATGAGCCTCTTTCTTGGCTATGGTACAAAATCAGACCTACATTCTAACTTCTTCCGTATTTTTTATAGTTGCAAATTCCAAAACCGCGACGTGGATTTAAGAGCCAAATGGTTGATGATGTACTTGAAATCTTAATTCGCAATGGAGGTAATGATCCTACCACTAAAAATTACTTTTAGGGATTAAATAAATCATTTGGTGTTTTGTTAAACTAAAAACAGTTAAAAGGCAATACTTTAGAGCTATTTATAATGTTAATATTGTTGTTTTAACTTAATTTTTCAGAGTTACCTCCAAGTGCGGCTCAGGATCCGTCAACCCCAACTCCCGGTAAATCCCCGGATGTTTTAGCTTATCAACAGCAACCATCGATGCCTTCCTCAATTATTCCTTCCACGGTGAATGAAGGTTCTAAATTAGGTTTAAGTAATTCTACGACACCTCCAACACCGCCACCCCTTCCGCCACCAACATTCGCAGTTACACTTCCCACTTCAATCACATTCTCACGCTCACCAACTGCCAATCCTCTTCTAAGTCCTTTCCAAAATCATCATCAGACGACGACGACTGATATTAGTGTGAAAGGTCCACCGCCACCATATCCGGCGGATTCATTATCAAAAGAAGCTCAAGACATATTTAAAATTAGTCAAGATTTATCAAATTTTGGAAAGGCACATGATCAAACAGAATCTGAGCGCCTCTTTTCCGGTGTAAATCAACTTCAGCCTCAAACAACAGAAATCTTGGGAAATCTCGATTATGATTCAAATAGTTTTGCTATGCTGTTAGATGAAGTAGAGAAAGATGCAATGAGTAATTTAGAAATGGATATGGATAATGGAGAAATTCAGAATCAAGAAATTTCTAGAATAAATTTTCAACATTCAGCAGGAGGTGATCAAGAAATGTGTGAAGAAAGTAATGTTCGAGTAAAACAAGAAGATTTGTTAGATGAATTAGGAACACTACTTCCGCCAGACTTAGATGTTTCAATGCCAATGGAAATGGATTATTCTGATTGGTTGGATCAATTATTACCAGAAAATCAAACGGGATCTACACCTAATTTCCAGCCTCCTCCTAGTTCAAATAACAATATGGCTCTGAATAATAATTTCTTCATGGATTATCACAATAATTCAGCTCAATCTTTCGGAAATCGTGATCCTCTTCTCTCATCTTCTTTCAATATTTTTCCTAGTGAGACACCTAATGGCGTTGAATTGAAAAATAATCGTGGAGGAACTAGTCCAATGGCAATGGGAGACAATCTTCTTTGGGAATTTTTCTGAGAAGGATTTTGACCGTGACCTTTGACAATGTCCATTTGTAGTCACTTCGTTCTCTTGTGCTTCCTGGGACTACTGAAGAAGTTCCTTTCCAGAATATATTTAAGGGGGGTTAATGCATCCTAAATCAAATCCTAAACACCGAATCAAGTTGAAAACTGTTACAAAAACTAAAAGAATTAGACTGGACCCAATTTTAGGAAATGTTCCCGCTGTTTAATTTTTCTTTGCGGTAAATTTTTGGGATGCATTATTTACCCATTAAATTAAGCTTAATTAACTTTACTAAAACAATGTAAAACCGTATTGATATTTTGGTTTACGCTTTCAGCTTCCGCAACCCCTTTTTTTTTAAACAAGAGTCCAGTATTAACTAATTTGAATGAATTTAACATTAAGGTTGTTACTCTATGCAATTTATATAAAAAAAAAATAAAAAAGTTGGTTAGTGGAGGTGCTGATTGGATGGTTAGGCTTCTACGAATAGAGACTGATGAATCAGATGAAAATTAATTTGTACCTTTCTATTAATTACAGAATTAGTTTTAGAAATAGAAGCGCAATTATTGTCCCTACATTTAATTGATCTTAATTAGCTACGCTTAAGTATTCTAGTATTTAGTTTTAATATAGTTCTTGCACTGCGAGATGAGAATTGTGAAATTGAAATGATGACTTATGCCAGTGCTCATAATTTATACCGACTTTCCAATGATTCAATTTCTTACAATTGAAAAAACAAAAATGAATCCTGTCAATGTCAAATGAGATGCAATAAAATGAATCCAAAGTTAACGCCATCCATGCAAAACCACGGCTCTACTAATATAGCGCTCTTTCGAAGAGAGCGTTATATTAGTAGAGCCGTGGCAAAACTTAATTTTAGGGTAGTATGGAACAATGTTTTCAAAGCTAATCTATCAACCCTGTTCGAGTAAATATTTTGTTCGAAAAAGGTTTTACTAAATGGCTTGTTAACGTCTGGAAAATATTTAGCGGCACAAACGCAGTTAAAACTTTAACCATGACAAGCTTTACGAGTCAAACAGTCGAACGAGTCTCAAGGTCAGGGTGGGGTCTCATCGATGGATTTCAGTCTTCCTTGTACGGAGAAGGAGCTACCAGAATCAAGCGCTGAATACCCCGGGTAACATTTCCTGAAATTTAAAAAAAAAACGTTTAAGAATCGATTTCATAAAATATTGAAAGAATTTTTTTTTAATTTTAGAAATGGCCTTACGCATGAATCCTATGGGATATTTTTTGTAAACGAAGGGATAGTAAAGAGCGATTCCAACTACACAGAACACCAGCGGATAAATGTGTTCAATTCCTGGAGAATCGATGATCGGAGCCATGACGAGAAAGGCGGATATGACTAGAGCAATTCCTGGAAGTATTGCTGGAACCTAAAGGTCAAAGATTCAAAGTTGGCCTAGAATTCTTCTTAAATACAAGGTCAGCACCTCTTTTTACCCTAAACGGCCTCACGGCATCGGGCTCTCGATATCTCAGTAGAAAGAATGAGACCATGGCAAGGGAATAGAAAATCCAGGCCGTGATGCTAAAGGAATCCAGCAATTTGTTAATTGTATTGAAAGAGATGAAAATTGTTCCAAGGAAAGTCTGAGAATACACGAGAGGTCAACAGGTCAAATTGAAAATTCTCGATATCTCAGTAGAAAGAATGAGACCATGGCAAGGGAATAGAAAATCCAGGCCGTGATGCTAAATGAATCCAGCAATTTGTTAATTGTATTGAAAGAGATGAAAATTGTTCCAAGGAAAGTCTGAGAATACACGAGAGGTCAACAGGTCAAATTGAAAATTATTGACGGAATTATGTTTCCGACAATGTTCTGAACCACTTACCTACATTGAGTATAATCGCTGGAAATGGAGTGAGACGCTGAGCATGGACATAGGACAAGACGTCAATGAGATGACCGTCTCTTGCTGCTACATAAGAAATTCTACGGTAAAAATCGGGCAAAAATCAATTATTTTCAAAATTCAAACTTCTGTTTAATTTTTTGTTGAATTTTTTTTAGAAAATACCTTCCTGCTGTAAACATGCTTCCATTGGCAGTACCATAAACTGACAATGCAACCAAGACAGGAATAATAAAACTGAAACTTCCGAGCATTCGATCTCCAACGAGCTGAAAAAATGAAAGGTTCAACGAATTTAACAAAAATGTTTTCAACTTTTCACTAGTTAAAAATTTTCTAAATTGTTTTGAATTTAGACTAATCTGATTTTTCTTACAATTCCTATTGGTTCCCCACTTTCAAATTGTTCCGGTGTAACTACCGTAAAGTAAGCAGCATTCATAAAAGTATACAGGAATGTTGCTAGTGGAATCCCAATGAAAATAGCAAGTGGAAGATTTCGATTTGGATTAATCAGTTCCTCAGTCAAGTAATTCAAATTATTCCAGCCTAAATTTAAAAAAAAAATCAGCCCAAATTTTTACAAATCAACCAATTTAAGCCGTTCAAATTAACCATTTAAGCCATTAAAACGTTTTAATGGTGTTTTAAAAATTTTAAGGGCTCACCGTCATAGCTCCACAACCCGGCGTAGAAGGCGAGAGCGATTCCCCCTGGAGTGACCTGCGCTGTGTCAAATCCTTCCGTTGGTAGAGACCCAGTCACACCTGTGCTCAAATTGTAAATTCCAATTCCAATAATTAAGGAGCATGCTAATAGTTTGGCCACTGTGAAAACAATTTGAACGCGAGAAGATAATTTGGCACTGAACATGTTTATAAAGGCCACCATAACTGAAAAACGAACACAAAAAGCGAAATTCAACAGTCGGTTTTGTAGAATCAGTTATGGCTCCAGTAAAAAAAAACGTTTTCAAAAAAGGGTTAACGATATTAATACGACATGGCGAATTTCATACAGGCGCATGTGACTGCAATCAGTTTCTGAGCGACTTCGTGATTGAATGACTCCATCCAGTCAACTGTAATTCCTACGGCATTTACAATAGGTAGAATTGTGTACTCAGCAAAACTGAGACTGAGAATTGCAAGCGCTGAGGGTTTCATAAGGGTCACGGTCATAAACGCAAATAGAAATGATGGAATTTCACCCCAAAAGGGATGAAGTGGTTTGAAAGCGGCTTGAAAATAGGCGTGTTCTCCACCACTTCGAGGAACGACCGTTCCTAATTCAATGTACGTCACAGCAGCTGAAACCAAATAATGAATTTAAAGCGATTTTGAAATTTTGAAATTTAAAAAAAAAATGTGATTGCGTACTAAGCGTACTGAGAAGACCACAACCAATCCAGATAATTAAACTGACCGATACAGAACTTCCCACCCGGATGAAAACGCCACCCGGAGAAATAAAGATTCCACTTCCTGAAAATAACCAAACGGAAAGTTATACCTCCAGTAATAAAATTATAATTATAATTTTAAGTATTTAAATTAATTTAATTTAGTAATTTAAAAAAAAAAATTTAATATAATAATTCTCAACCCAATTCCCTTTGAAAAATGCCAATAATTTACCAATCATTGTTCCAATAATCATAGCGATTCCACCAAAAAGCCCAATTTCTCGTTTCATGCGTACCGTGTCTTCACTCGCAGGTCCTGTAGCCGAAATCGTAATTTCATTTTCTTGGACCGTGTCGAAAGACGTAGCAAAAGAAACTACAGGCGTCGAGGGCCGTTTCATCGGGTCGTCGGGCAAGGTTACGTGAACCCCAGAACCTGTCGGAATTTCTAAACTATTTGGATCGGTTTCAAAACCTTTGTTCTCCATTGGAAAGTTAGAATTCGAATGACACCTCTCTCAGAACATTAGCTTTTGTTCACAATGTTTTGATCTTTGAATTCTAGACGGGTTAAAGAACATTAACAAAGCCATTAACACTTCGAGAGCACAATGGTAAATAGAGTAGTTAAAATGAATTTAATTAGTTTTGAACTTAAAAAAGTTTTAATGATTCACTTCAGCAAATTCTTTATGGATTTGAACATTGAACAGTTTGTCTAACATTGGAGACGAAGCAGGTTCATTTTACATGAAAATCTCGAAATTCTAGAAATGGAACCGGAAATTCGTTTAGAATAATTATTTCTCACCCTTTTCTTATCCAAGCGTGCATTGAGAACAACGATAGTCTTTAAAAATTTTAAGAAATTAAAATGCAGAAGCACGCCCGCAAAATCCATAGAAAACCACAGAACTATGGAAAACAAGACAAATCTAGGTGAGTTTAGAATCCAACTAACATTTTTAACCACAACAATAGCTTCACAGAGAGCTAAGGTAACCAAATTTCTAAACTAACTAAAAATACGCTGCGGAGTGTCAAATCCTTCCTAGTGTCATCAAAAAAACTTTGTAAAAAATTATTTCTGGATGAACTAGAATATCTTTGAAGCCATTCGAATTGAGATGACCGTCATCTGACCTCAATCATTCCAATCATTGGTAAATCTGAAATCGGGGTTTCCGGGTTAGAAAACTCCAAAAAACATTTTGAAAATTCGTTGGGCATGGCTGTTACTTCCGGTAAAAAACAGTACAGAAAAATGGGTTTCGATCTCTTTGGTTCTAGGATATAATGGATGTATTATAAAAATTTGAAAAAAAAAATTGAAAAAACTGTTGTTTTAACTTGTGGTTTTACACAATCTGTATTCGGTGCGGTAGTAGTTAAACGAATGAATTGTATAACTTTATAACCGCGAAGCCGGATGACGCGATACTAAAACGGAGGAGAGGCGTATAGAATAGAGAGAATACCTTGTGTAAGCTAGTAGAAATAGGATATGAAAAATAGGGTTTGAGAATTGTATGAATTAACCTTTGGCCCTTTATTTAATGCCTGCTTGTTTAAGTTTTACGCTGCTGCTGCTTGTTATTTTGGTAAAATTAGCCGAATACAGAAGTAATTTTTTTGATTGCTTGCGGTTACTGTATTGTATCTGCAAATTTGACCCAAACTTCTTCAAGTTTGGGTCAAGGAGAATATTTACAATATTTAGGACAAGGACAAGGACAATATTTAGTAAATGTTGAAGTTTAACATCGGTTACCTACCTTTCAGGTCATTTTCCCGGCATTTTAAGGTTAAGGTCAGAATATTACTTGCAAGGCTCCGCGAAAGTTTCACAAATTCATGGAGACTGCCACAATCGGAAATGCTGTGCCATGAAAACCCTCGGGGAATTGTTGTATTCTGCATCAAACGCTCCGCTGAATTGTAATTTTGTATAATTGGGACAATCTTCATTGTCCTAATGTAAGTGTTGATGTGACCTGTTTTTTTCTTATGGGTAAAACTTGATTTATTTAAAGAAAACACCAAAAATAAAATTAAAAGCCTCGACACGACAGAGAAAGAAGATAATTTGGTTAGGGTGACACTTTCTAAAATTAAGACAAGTGAATCAAAGACGTCTCAACTTTCATTCCATCGCACCGTGAACTTGCACTATTGACCTCTCAGAAAAGTTATGAGTTAGCAATTATAAATAAAATCATTAAGTCTTTGACTGGCACTTCGCTGCTGGAGAAAGTCGTTCTTAATTAATTCTAGGCCTTGTTGAATAGTTTTGAAATGTGAAAGCGTGTTACTTCTTGATGAGAAATGTAAACGAGTAAAAAATCTAATAATAAATTCTTTACGAACGATAAAATAGGGATGATGCTCGCTAAAACCCGACCGGAAGTGATTTTCTTCATCGATACGGCTCATTTGTTGTTGAGCTGCTTCTCTTCCATTTCTCTTCCAGCAATATGAAGTGCATTACAAAACCCAATTTTTGTTTTACCAAAAGAGTTTGGACCAGCGCTGGTGGGTGTATTTCTAAAATCACATGTACATATGTAAGGAAAAATAAATTATTATCGAAGTTATACAAAAATTTTGAAAGAAGAAAAAAACCTTGATACGATTTGCTTACCTTCCAACGTTCTTCATTTTCATTTTGGCTTCTGGAGGCATTTCTTCTTCCTCTTCGTCGTCATCGTCATTGAAAATGGAAGCGACAGTTTTTGATCGAACGATAGGGGCAGAAATTCCAGTCCTGGAACCCACTCCAGGAGTACTTGTGCTAAGGGTTGATGCTGCTGGTTTCTGAAATGAAGCAATTTTTGTGTTCCGTTATTCAACAGTTAATACTGGGTTATAAACAATAAATAATTCTACGAAAGTTGCATTACGAAAGGAAGTGGTGCTGGTCCTAGTTTGATAGAAATACCAGAATCTGGAACGTTGGTTGAAGAAACTTTGTCACTGGGTTGTGGCGAGTGACTTATCGGACTTGGAGTACCTGACATTAAAAAAAGTTAGTCAAAATACTGACATGGACGTAGTTTTCTCGGAAAAGTTACGGCTGCGTTCTGATGATGATCGACTCTTCCTGTCCCGGGACCTGTCATAGTGGCGGTCATGGCCCCGACTCCCGGAGTCTTCGTTCCTTTTATATCTGTCTCGGCTTCGGCTCCGACTTCGACGTGTTCTTGATTTATAATCGCCACTCCCGTGATGGTCTCGACGGCTTTCGTAATGGCGATCTCGATCGGAATCACGGCGCCGTCGCTGAGAATATGACTCATCATCTGACCTTGATCTAGATCGTTCCCGTCGTCTGGTTCTCGAGTAATAAGAATCCTGATCGCCTGAAAGAACCCTGGACAAGTTATGTCAATGTTAATCACATAAGATATCGTCAGATAAAACTGAGAAATTGTTTATTTCAGTACCGTGTTATTTCTTTTCTGAATCACGAAGTTTATAAACTTACCCTTTGACCCTCTCGTACTAGACATTATAACCCCGTTGACCTCGTATGGAATGAAACTTTATAACTTAATTAGCTTTGAGATTAACCTAAAAAGGTTAACAATAATTCTAATTAAATCGGAACAAAATAGACACGTTTCGTTATCTTTCAATAATTTCATTCAATCACTTTGGATTTTACTTCCGCTTTTCCAAGTCATCTTCCACTCTCCAGTTGGGCACGGGCCAAAAAGCTGCTATTTTGATGTAACCCACAAATACTGTGCTGGCAGCATCATTGGTATCGGTATGTGAATGAGTAATGCTAAATACGTTTCAATTAATTAACTTAAAAAAGCTCACCAATAATTAGCTAATTTTTTAAGGTACAATGCCCAGGCGCTATCTTAGAATTTCTTATCTTCGAAATCAGCTGTGAATAATTAGTTGACATTTGGCAGCGCAGCTGATCGTGGTGTGATGACTTAATTAGCAATTAAGTTAATTATTCAGGCCATTCTACTTAACTACAACGCACAGCTACAGAACAATTAAATTTAGGCATCTAATCGACCAATTTACAAATAACATGGAAAGTTAATTAGTCAACTTCATAATAATAAAATAAGTTACGAACAAAATAATGCAACTTCCAGGAATTGGCATCTTCGGTGGTCAAGATACTGTTAACATTCTCGTACCGTATCTTCGTGACAAGGGTTTCAGGGTGGAGGCCTTCTGGGCTTTGGCCTTTCAAGGTAAACAATTAATAATTAAACACTTTAACAGGTAATTCGAGGCTTTAATGACAACTGTAATTTTTCAGATGCTGAACGCGTTGGAAAGGAACTCTCGATTCCATTTTGCACAAACAAGGTCGACGAAGTTTTACTCCGGAAGGATGTAGAACTGATTATTATCCTCTGTCCACCAAATCTACATTCACAAATTGCTGTCAAAGCGCTCGGAATTGGGAAACATGTACTTTGTGACCGTCCGGCTGGATTGTCACAGTGTGAGGCTCTGAAAATGGTCCTAGCCAGCAATTATTATCCATCACTCATCTGCATCCTCACGTTTTCGCTACGGTTTCACCCAGCGTATGAAATTGCCAAAATTATTTTCCCATTGGACATTGGAATTGAATGCTGAAATGAATTATGGAAACAATTTGTTGACCTACAGGTTCATCGAAATGAAAAAGCATATGGACAGGTACGTTGGGACTCTGAAACTATGTCAATGTCGTTTGGAGATGGGCCCAACACTAGGATCAACTTTTAACTGGCTCTGTGACGATGTCATGGGTATTTTAAGTCTCCTTATACCTATTAGCTCCTGCATCTTTAATCCAAGACTGGGCGTGTTTGAGACATTGTTCAACTTTTTGTACAGGCGGTGGCATTGTAGCCCTCTTTGGTTCACACCTGATAGATCTGATTACTTACTTAACGGGGCAGAAAGCGATTCGGGTTCATGCTGTCACAAAAACTCTTTTGCCTCAAACTCAAGCAATTTCTGGGACTCGTCGAGTGACTGCCACTGATTTTGCAGTAATTCAGTTAGAAATGGATGCAGGTATGAGACATGGATATTTCGTATTATTTCTCATAATTTCTCGAAATGGCAATGACAGGTCTCTTCGTATCAATGACCCTGTCTAATCAAATGCCAAGTGGACACTTTTCCCAAGAGATTGCGCTTTACGGTTCTAAAGGGTTGTTGCGAGCCGTAGGGGCTAAGGTCACTGGCCTCACGTACTCCAGCGTCGAGAAGCTGCAAAGGAGTAATAGCAAAGGGCCCATGGAAACTCAGAACGGTCCAGCTGTGGAATCAGTGCTTTACTCAGATACAGAAGATTCAGATTTTCTACTTATTGATCGCTCAGTTCGAACAACTGGAAATTTTTCAGCACTACTTCCGCCAATTTATCTTGACGGTACTTGAAACTTACACTTTAAAGTTAAGCGATAAGAACCATAAGTGCGGAATGTCCGAGATTTTGGCTGCCGAATGGTAGAAATTCGTTGAGTGCTGAATTCTTGAGCCGAACTTGTATTGTCCGCATGTGGAATTCCACATCCGTTTTTTTTTTGTTATTCAATTCGAAAAAATATGCATTCCGATCCTATTTGCCTATGTTTTTATGTGTTTTTACAAAATTCCCATCTGCTGACCTGCAAGGCGCAAGGGTGGGTCGGTCGCACTCACGGTCAAGCTAGTTGCTTTGCAGCCCGTCAGACGATGCGCTGAAAATTTAAGTTGTTCATCGTTTAAACAATACCATTGCGGCGAAGCCGCAAAACTTTTTTTTCAAATTATGGCCCAGAATCGACTTCTGGGTCCAAGAACAGAACGGTTCTATTGCGGCGAAGCCGCTAGAATTTTTTTTAAAGTTTTGACTGTGACCCGGAAACGACAGCTGTCTACCGTCAGCAGCCGTTTCGATTGGGTGTAGAATTCTTTCGGCAGCCTAGCGATCCGCTTCCGGCTAAAGAATTCATTCGGCAGCCTCCCGAGCCGACGTATTTTTTGGGGCCTGCTGAATTCTTACCAGTCGGCAGCCCTTTCCGTACGTGTGGAACCACATGAAAAATTTTGACCTTTGGGTATCATTTAATGTTTTTTTTAATTCTAGGATTATTAAAAATGCTCGCTTCATTGAGAGAAGTTTTCAACATTCCAAATGGCACGGAATGGAAGAAAGAAAGCGTTGTAGGTAAGATTTATTTTTTTGCAACGGGTCAACAGTTTTTTAAAACTCATGTTTCAAAAATCTTTGCTCGATACGAGTCGAGCAAAGCCATCGATTTGCTCGATTTCAGTCAAGCAAAGGAAACGATTTGCTCGATAGGAATTGAGTTTACGTTATGAGCTTACTTAATTTAAAATTATTAATTTACGAATGTACTTTATTTAAAATATGCCATCGTATCTTTAGGTCTGTTGGGTTCTGGATTTGAAGATGGACTTTATGTTCAGGCCGTGATAGAAGCAATTAAGGACTCAGCCAAAGGTAATCATTGGTCAAAGGTCACTATTCTAACTGAAGAACCAGATCCTAATCCAACACTTACAGCGGCAGTGCGCACTTCTACTATTTCCCTGTAACTTGTTACGATTATCTCGGTCAGCTCTATTTTGCAATCTAACAAAATTTCCAATGGGGAATTGTGAATGATGCCAAATTATGAGTAACTAATCATTCATATTATTCCGTCCACTTTAGAATCCACTTTAAAATCCTGTTCTGGTCATTCGTTCATTAAATTCAATTTATACATTTCCATTGTTTACACATAATCAGAGTCTTTCATTAAATTTTCACAGTTCTGTTATTCCCTCATCAAGGTCTTATAGAATCGGCAGGTGACCGTTTTTAGTAAGAATTTGGTACTTCAGGTAATCCTAACCGAAGAACCATGTCTATGTCACCTCCTATAATTAACTGGCTCTTAAGGTGTTATATGACGATCATGGAAAATTCGTGAAAAAATAATGAAATTATGGAATTTCAATGCAATTATTACAAAAATTGATATTGACACACCAATTTCTAATTTTTAACTCAAAAAATCAATTTTATTTTCTTTCAAATTATCACGAGTTGACATTTGAGCAGGGCAAGAGGCTTTTGCTTTAACTTATTCGCTAAGGAATAAGGTGAAATAGCGTGACTCTGTTTGCTTTATCCATTACAAATATTTAGAGAACAATTCAGGGAGAACAATTAAGGGATAAAGGGAAAGGTGTGAATCTTAATTAGGTAATTATAGACAACAATTAGGTAAATAAAGTCAAAAATAAGAATTGAATACATGAAGGGTAGCTTATAAAAAATAATAATAAAGAAATTAAAAGTTTCGGATATTTAAGTAAAATAAAACACTTTTGTCTGAAAAGCCAAAGTGTAACTTGGTGTTTAACTAACTAAATTGTTTATCTTTGGTTTTTAGAATTAGACGTTAGCTTAATATAAGTTAATTAAAAATAGTGACGACCCCCTCACTTGAGCTCATTTTAAATTAGTTTAATTAACCAAAAAATAATAATTAGCACCAACAATATTAATTAAGAAAGACTTGAGCAGGGTAGAAGCTATGCTTGGGGAGGAGGGAATAAAAATAATGCTTAAATGCTTATTAAGGTGAAAAAAAGAATGCAAAAAGAAATTAACCAGGGAAGCCACAGCGTGACATACATTTCGGGTCAACCTTATACGCTAAAACTTTTCCAGTCATTTTTATATGCGAATTGTTAGAAGTGCATGGCAACTGGTAATTACAGTTTAGAAGTGCACATTGTTTCGATTAAATGCCGCTCGTAGTCGTTGGTAGTGACACAACGTCTTGTTGCGTATTCTTGGGTTCTGATGCTGACTTGGAACGACGATGTCGCCAAAGATGAACACGAAAGCTCCCTTTACTTTTGAGTCCAATTTTACAGATTGGACATTCAATTTTCTCTTCTGGCAGAAGATGACATTCGTGAATATGAGCACGAAGTCTTTCTCGTTTAACAAATTTTTGACAAACAATGCAGGGTACCAAGGGTCCAGGAAAATTTTCAACTTTCTCTACCATTGAATCCACTTGTGATGCCGTGTACCTCGCACTTTGGGGTACTTGACTACTTCGAATTGCCTTTGTTTTAGGCTTTGTAAATTTGAGAGCCGTTGTTGAATTCCCAGCACTCATTCCATACTTGGCCAAGAAATGTGCTGCACTACCATGTCCAAAAAGACTAGATGCGCTGGACATATGTGGGCGGGTTGATGGGGGTGAAATGCGGGGCCTTTTGAGCCGTGGTTCATGGGGCCCTTGAGAACTCTCAAATGAAGGGCTACTGATTCTTCTTTGATATGGGTGGCCAAGTGATGGCAAATTGGTCGATGCTTGTGTTACTGTTGAAGCGGGGAAGTGAAGGGGATGATGAGGAATCGGCCTTGGGAGGGTGCCTGTATTGGGGAGAAATGGAAAGTACCTTGGCGGCATCGGTGGGAGAAGATGACCTTTCGAGGTCATCTGTGAATACAGAACAGCAGCCAGAGCATTGGGACTTCGAGCTTTTGCGCGTGAGGCTGATTCCAAGGGCCAACTTGTTGAACCTTATAGACAAACAAAATGAAAGGTTAATTATGCATCTCACTATCACTGACCTGAGGTCATTTGTGACAATTTACGACCAAAAATTGATCAACTTACGTTTTTCTTGATTGTAAAGACTTGGGGGAGATGTGATAGCGGATCCCGCCGCGGTTCGAAACGTGGATGATTCAGTGCCTTCGTAAGCACCGTCCGTAGATTGACGTCGTTTGTTACATGGTTTGCTTAGATCTTCAGCAATTTGAGAACATCCTAAAACAATAACCAGTTAGTTTTCCGTTTGCCCCTAAATGTCCCTAAAATTCATACGAATTAGGATTTGAAACGTTACTTACTTCGTTCAATATTCATTGTCTGTTCCATTCGAAGTTCGCGTAGCTGTTGTTGATGATGTCGATGAAGCGCTAAATTTGATAATTGTGCTGATCTCGCTGACCCAAAATCCCATCTCGACTCATCTTCGTCATCAATTTCAATGAGTACTGGTGGGACAGGTGATGGATCACTGCTCACACTCGGTTTCATTCCAGCGATAAGTAAATTTTCAGCTAACGCTTGTTGCTGTTGCAGATTTAGTGGAGTTGGTGGGGACGATGGAGCCGAAAGTCCACCCCGGTGTTCGTTCAAACTTCCAACAGTTCCCGAAGAAATGCCAGAAGAAACGCTAGATCGTTTTCTGAAACTCATTCCAGGGCCTACGGGACTTGTTGCTGGAACGTCATCAGGTAGTGCCTCAAAACCTCGTTGTGATTGGCCAGTAGCAAATGAAGGCCACAAGTTTCCCTGTTGAGAACCATCTGGTGAAATTCCTCCATGTTGGGGGCTTTGCCCATTTGGTGAGTCTTCTGTCGCGTCCTAATTTTAAAAAAAAACATCAAATTTTTTAAAATTTCTTGAAAATCAACTGCCCTTGGAGTAGTTTCATAATCAACTACGACTAGGTTTTTCCGCGTAAACTATTTCAGGAGTCAATTAGGATTAATCTAACTCTCACTATCATTAAAAATCAAGTTTAAGACTAAGAGAGAAAGAAAATCATATGGAATTGTTCAGAAAAGAGTTCCGCCTTGAAAACCTGTTTCCAGCGTCAATTTTCTTAGAATTTTCGTATTATTTAACATTGTGCATCAAATTCTTTAATGAGAACCTAGACGTATACTGCACTGTGTAGCACCGTCATTCGTACTTTAGACTCGTCACACTTGAACAATTTTATTCTCTTCACAACATGTCTTAAAATCTGACCTTACTCAAACTAAAAATCCAGTCTTATCGACTACAGTTTGACGTCAGATCTTCAAACAAGATTTAATTAACAAGCGTGCTCTCTTCCTTTCTTTAATTGTAATCTCATTTAAATCTTAAAATGTTCAAGAAATTAAAAAAAAACTTTTAGTCATAAAAGACATTGTAGGAAAATATATTAAGAGTATAAAATTTAATCAACCTCCCAAGCAGTGAAGAGGGATGTGAATATGCTTCGAACTGAATCTAGACCTACGTCAATTAAAGTCTGGCGTATAAGCAGTTACATATTGCTCTTTTCGCATGAATGGCAGCAAAAAATTACTATTAGATGGAAAATTTTCAGAATCCTGGACAAGGTCATGGAGAAACAAGTTTCGTTTTAATTAAATTTCGCAGTTAGGCATTGGGAATGGTTATGTCCATAAAAGTTGTATTTTTTTGCAGAAGGTCGAGGCCGACACAGAGACACCAGAGATCGCGTAACCTATTTTGCACAATATGTATATAGAAACAGGACATTTCAGCGATCATGTCATGTGCTATCACGAGAAACATGTTTCGTATTCTGACGCAAATAGGTCCAGATGTCTAGTATTTTAAAACCTGAAACTAAGTCATGACCTCAGTTTGACACGGATCTCAAGTGTCAGTTCCAAAGTGTTAAGACACTCATCTATTGTTTCGTGTTGTAACACTCCACGAAATCCAGATTTTCAGAATACTAACTGATATGTTAATATTTAGAGACGAAGCATGACTACAAAGGCCCACTTCAATATTTTTAAAGCGTTCCAATTCTTTTCAGCGCACGGTACAGTTTACGGTACTCTAATCTTTGAAAAATCATCAAAATTACAAAAAGTTCAAGTACATAAATTGAACTTGGAACTTTGGCCTTTGAGAGCTATCAGGATGGACTGATGAAACCATCATTAAAATTGTACCTTCAGACAATTAGTAAAAGTGAAACCTTTAATTTGTTGACATCACCAGATATGATACTGGATAGTATGGGTACTCCTATTTAGAAAATGCGTGATGATTTTGTCACGTACAGCTTATCACATCTCTGCCAAATCTCTCGTGCCAAATCGTGTGCAGATTTCAAACCCACTTTGTCTACCCGGTGTTTAATTTGTCAAAAAGTTCAAAGGTAATAATTTAACTAAGCATCAAAGTAACGATGATTAGAGACGCTTCATAGTTTATTTTGTCAACTGATGTCATCTTTAATGCCACCCTAGAACCTCCTTGAACCGGAAAACCCTCGTCACTTTAAACGTTCTTGTGACAATTTGGCTTCGCAATTGGCAGGATTGAAATTTAAAAAAAAAAAACCTGAAGAAGTAAACCCGTCTTAATGACGTCCATGACAATGTATTAATTAACGAGAAAGAATTTTTAATGATTTTAAAACAAAGAAATGCTACAGCCCTAAATTATGTAGAAGTATGTTCTAGAAATATTTTTATGGCTTTTATGAGATTTTTAGTTAATTTGTGGTTTCATCTTTCATGATTAAAATATAAGATCGTTAACCACAATTGTTTCTCATTTGAATTGTTTTCTCATTTGCCAAAAAAAAAACAAGAAAAAAAAATACAAGAAGTTGATTCCAGGGATTGATAAATTAATTAGCAGTAAACTGAGCAGCTTGAAATCATTTTCTTTTTCACTAAACCAACCTAACCTAACTAGAATGTCTAAAATGCATATACAAAAAAGTCTTTACGGTTCCGCAACACGTATAAAAAGTCAAAAGGTTGAAGAAGTTAAGATAGTAAAAGCTGTTTTTTGGGAGCAGAGACGCCGTAAACTTGTTAGTTATATTCAAGGACACTGGTCAGTGTAAGCAATTTCGATGGGATTCCCCGGGGAATTGGACATTAACCCAAAATAACCGAAATTGTCCTCCAAATAACCCAATCCTAAATTGGTTCAATTCCTAAACTTCACCAAAATCCAGTGACGATATTCTCACGACTTCACGCTGTAATCTTTTTTCGCAGATTTTAGTTGGGTCTCCGTGGAGGTACAAATGGGTTAACGAAACGGGTGAATTCTAATCGCTAACCCTAATCCGAAACCTAAAACCAAACCTTAATCGCTGATCCTAACCTAAAACCAAACCTAATCGCTGATCCTAACCTAAAACCAAACCTAATCGCTGATCCTAACCTAAAACCTCATCGCTGATCCTAACCTAAAACTAACCTGAGGGATAATCCTAATTCAAAACTAAACCTAATCGCTAATTCTAATCCAAGTTTAAAGCCTTGTCAATGCTGAGGCTTCAATTTAATTATATTCCTTTAAAGGTTTAACTACCGGGTAAATTAGTAAAGTATTCTTGATGAACGCTTTGCAATTGTCGTTTGCATTGTGAACAGTTATCGACACAGTTGAAATTTTGTGAAGTTTTTACGCCACACGGAATTATTTTCCAGGTAGGATACGTTAATGTTAACGTGAAATTGTAATTTTTCGTCACGCAAAATTGTGAGCATAATCATGAGGCAGAGTTTTTAAGAAAGTTATAATTTATAGCCAAAATCCAATGAGAATTTGGGATTCGCGAACCCTGCCAATGTCCGTAACCAGTTGGAAAGAGTCAAGAAAGGCTTCAGTGCATAGGTCAGGCACAGAGACGCATTTCCCACATCTCATTCTTCCACATCATCATTTTTGCAGATTGGATCACAGAATCCTGGCAATAAAATTAAGTAAAGCTCTGCCTGAAAGTAGCCACTTTCCACCTTATTCTTCCACTTCTGCCCAATTAATTCAATCATTCACATTCATAAAAAATATTAATGGGAATTACATACTCTCATAATGTATTGGGGTACTACGAATGAAACAGGTAACGTAATGCTTATGCTAATCCTTCTCCAGCATCCCCGCCCCACTACCATCCAGTGTTTGCCATTCAACACCTCAAAAGAGCCAGCAGAATACTGGCGCAAATAACAAGGAGGGGAAGGCAAAGCCAATGACAAAGCCAGGATTTGTAAGCTTTCCTACACTAAATATTAATGGGAATTACATACTCTCATAATGTATTGGGGTACTACGAATGAAACAGGTAACGTAATGCTTATGCTAATTCTTTTCCAGCATCCCCGCCCCACCATCATCCAGTGTTTGCCATTCAATACCTCAAAAGAGCCAGAATACTGGCGCAAATAAAAAGGAGGGGAAGGCAAAGCCAATGACAAAGCCAGGATTTGTAAGCTTTCCTACACAAATAGATAAACAGGGACAGGGACAAGTAACAAAATTTTAAGCAATTCAACCCTTAACCTCTTGGCCCTGACCCTGACCCTGACCCTGACATCTAACATTTACCAAAAACGGTATACTGAAATTGGTGTATCGTAGAATATCCTAATTTTGGCCAATGATGTAACAATTTTTAAAAAATTCCAATTTCCAACAAAAGCTGACAACTGCAACTTGCCTGGAAATTCTCAATTCTTGTTATTTTTTATTAATGACTGTGTAATAGCCTAGATATGAATGAGAACTTTATATAATTCGTAAAGGGGGATTGACGAATTGAATGCTCTACTAAATATTCCTCTTATCTACACACCATTCAGCGTCAGCGTCAGCGATAGAGAATTTACGAGTAAATTATAACGTGAATAGTCAACAATAAGCCACGATTTTTTGTAACCAATTTCTCCATACTAACTGATTTGAAAAACATGAACGCAAAGATACAGATACGAGATTTAAGTTATGGCTGGTTCCATGATGGAACTACCAACCACCCGAAATCAAGGTCAAAAAATAGTGTCCTTGATTATCACAAAAATCGCTTCAGTTTCGTTAACTCCAAACTTTAAGTTCAAATGCGGAATTATCAAGTTCTGGAACCTACTGAAAAGATGCTACGCCGTTTCATGAAAACCGCTGCGCTGTAATCTACCTACAGCAGCAGCAGTGTTAGTCCTAACGACGCAGCAGCGAACCTGTTTTCTTGTTATTCTAGAAAAATTCTAAAACGCCAACACACCACGAACTTGTTGTATGGAAAACGATTCTCGTCCATAAATGCCCGTTTTCATTTCCGCGTATTTGGAATTTTCAAAAAACATTTTGTGGCAGCTAGACGCGCTGGATGCGGCGGTGTTACATGACTCCTGGAACCCAAGGACATGATGACTAATTTCTGGATAGAAAGGTGTGAAGATAGAAATAACAATCTGCGGAATTTGCGGATAGAAATGATTTACGACGTTTTGAGCAGCAGTACTTGTATAACGGTGACGATAACACTAAAATAACATTGATAGATGTCTACACGTGGCAAAAATAGTCGTCTCTCTTGTCACTATTTTTAAAAAAAAATTAATTTTGCAAATGGTGGTTGTTGTTTAAGAGGGTAATTTTAAAAATTTGTGTGTAAAAATTCTTTCCAAATATGGGTCAACATCGTGCATTTAAATCATCGATAGGACAGTACGGCAAAGTGTAATGATATGGACAATGCATAAGGAAACTTTTTAAACAAAAGTTTTCCAACTTTTCTACTTTTCTCTTATGCTTTCTCTTCTACCATTTAGAAAAACGCAACCAAAAAGTGCACTTTTCATTTTGATCAAAGTGCTCATAAATTAGTACAGAGTTTCCGATCATGGAGTCTTTACATATTTAAAAACAAAGGGGAGCAAGTATTTAATTTTTAATGAACGTTGGTAATGGTCCGGCAAAAAGGAATAGTCTAGACCAGACGTGGTCAATATAGGTAAGTAGAAGAAGAAAAAGAAGACCCAACATAAATCATGCAAAATGCAATGAAGTAGAATTGAATTTAGGAAAAAAACAATTATTATATTAAAAAAGTTTCAATAACTACAAATGAAAATATGTTTAAGAAAAATGATCAAATTAAATAATAGAATGATTTCTCTGTTATGGATTCTTAATTGTTCTGGAATCTTATAAATTAAGTAAAAAAAAAATTAAGCAAAAATTTCTAGAAAAGTTATAACTACTAAATTGTTACGAATGAAGTTTATGGGAAGAATTAATCATAATTTTATGGCCCTAAAACTGGAACTTCAACCTGAGCGTCGCTCCAGCGAGACCTATGCTTAAGCAAGCCTAAAGGAAGTTATAATTTTATAGGAATCAGATTACAATCAAAATTGACAAGGTTGAAAATGAAATCAAGCTCAAGATAAGATGAGACAAACGTACAAAATGAAGTTCTCAATTATTTTTAATCCAGAGAAAGTAGAAGAAAATAGAAGAAAGGAGACATAAAATTTGCCTTATTTTTTCAAGTGGGAGTGGAGAAAAGTCAAGAAAGAAAGGAGAATACTTTAAGATTTAATGTTGAAAATTTGGAATTAAGAAAATAACTTTTGAGCTTTTATAAATAAATTAAATGTGAGCCTTCCATTATGTTGATTGATGACGGGTGGATGCATGCTAATTCGACACGAAGTTGCAATATTTTAAAATTCTAAATTCTAAGGTTGGCTTTCATGCAACACTCCCTGAGTTGCATTTTGTGGAATATTTTTTAGTGTTCTGTACTTAAGTACATCAAAATTTGGATCGATTTTTCAAAATTTAGAGAATTTAAATTCAAGAAGCTTACCGAAGCGTTGCTGGGATGTGCATTTATGCCATCAATTCTTAGGGATTCGGCTGCTTCCATAAAATCATCAAATTCGTTTTCACAAACGCGAACTTGTCCTTTATAGATAAAATTCATGACTTGCATGACTTCTTCATGCCGAACACCTTGTAAAACAACGATTGGATGCTTGCAGGGATTTTCCTAAAAAAAAAATTTGTTCAATTTTATGTAAAATCTAGTTAAATTTGGTATAAGATTTAAATAATTTTTAATTTTTAAAAAATTGGACCAAGCTTGAAAAAATCTACAATAAAATGCGCTCTTTAAAATTTAGGAGCTTAGGCGTTAGGTACATGGATATGGAATTGTTGAGCAAAGGTATTAGAATTTACCTTTGAAATTGAAGGATTTTAATTGAAAAGTGTTAAGAATAAGATTAAGATTTTAATGAATATCTTAGAATAGATTTGTTTACCTGAAAGAGCTTGCGGAAGTATGGGCTACTGAGTGCAAGAACAATTTTATGAGCCTTAATTGGTTCCCCGTTGTCTGCGATGAGTGTAACATCGGCAAGTTCTTCTGTTCGAAAGAGTGTGACCAAGCTATCAATGATATGATGCTGGAATCCATTCCATTTGAGTGAGAGCATGCTGTCACCAGGAATTGTTGTAGAATTGTCTGAGACTGTGGGTGATGTTACAGGAAGTGAAGGTGGGATTCCAAGTACTGTTGGATCTTCTGGACCACCTCCACCAGTATCAATACTTAATTCCATGTCACTTCCAGCCTCTACTTTCATTCCAATATTTGATTTGATCTCTGTTTCACGTTCAGCTTCTGAAAATATTCGTGTTGGTTCTCCAGCAACGAGAATTTCTTTTTCTAGATCTTCACGCGGTGAGATGCGATGCATTTTTGGTGTATTTGAGCTAGGATTTAGAATCAATGTGAATAGTTCATACCCCAGTGAATGTAAATTCTTGAGCTTGGAAATGTAAATCCAGTTAGATGATACAGTTTAACAGATATTGAGTTTGTTGTTGTTAGTTGAAGTGCAATTGCTTCCTGCAATGTTCAAATTGTCTGTCTAGCTGAGCGTCTGTCCTCTCCGTATCCACTGGCGAGAATGAAGCGTGATCGTCCAGGCTCGGGAGAGTAGTCTACCTTGAGCTACACATAACCTACCCCATTTATTGCCACTACTACTGGCACTACTGGCACCTTCAATATCCATCCACTTCACTCGTTGCTAATAAACCGCCAATAGCAATAGCAAGAGAATCTCCCAAAATGTAAACACGGGATGGATTTTAGCAATAAGTTGAAGCTAGAAGCAGTTTCAGGAGGGTTGAGGGACTTCTCCAGGAATTCGGAATCCTAATGTAAAAGAATGTGGGAGATAGTTGATGAGAAGAGAACAAAAGTACTGAAAAGTGAATGAAGTTAACTTACATAAGATCCTCCAATCCCCCAATCATTCTTCCACACTATCCTTGGTATCCATTGTAAAGTAACAACGTAACTACGATAATTCATTCACTGTATCAAATACTGAACAATTGTTAAATACGTGTTAACACCTTAAGCAAATTAATTACCGAAACACTACATGATACGTGAAGTTCTTACCACAAATACTACTCAATTTGGCCGAGCTTCAATTGCAGTGACGTTTTGTTCCTGACTGGCAGTGGGAACTGGCCATGCTTGCAATTTGTATGTACCTATCGCATAGGTCCTTTGCAATATCGTTCTTAGCACTAAATTCTCGAACTCGTGTCTGACCCTTGACATTCTTTGATCTCACGCAATCTCCCTCCACATCAACCGTTCCAACAATCAACGTTACCGTACCACACTACCACTACGTGGATTTGGTACGGATGATGTAGTAGCAGCACTAAAGAAATAGGGTTAGCGTTAAGATTTATTAACTCTGTAACACATTAAGTTAAATACCTTGATCTTGAACTTAATTCATACAGGTAGTGGCTGACAGGACCAATTTATCGTGCTGAGCTGTGGTGGATTCAGAAGTGGAGGTTTGACCCGGTCGTGGTGGATCGTGGTCATCAAACAAATTAAGACTTTGGATTGGGTAGTACAAAATTCGAAAGTTAAATGTTTATGTTTACATG
>JABASL010000024.1:0-40647 GCA_019775825.1 Neanura muscorum | reverse complement strand
TCATAATCATAAACATCTCCTGTCTGGGTTTTTCTTTTGAAAACTTTTTGTGTGATCTTTCCTGACCTTTCCAAGTCTCCAGCGTGGCATTATTTGCGAAAAGTTTTGCGTGAAGTGTGCAAATTTTACGAAATAAGGCTATCAATGAATGAACACAACCCTTCTGGCTACTTTTCCTTGACACTTTCAAAGATTTGCCAGTAGAAAGTGAACAAATTCTGAATCTGCTTCAAAACTTTTTAAGAAATGAGGTTAACTCCATTTGCTAAATTTGAATGTAAGCCAGACATTTGTACAAATTGTTTTAGAGGGAAATCTTACAATTAGTAATTGCATGAGTCAGAGATTGTGCGACTTCTGGCACTTCGTCGGAGATTAGTTGATGCTAATTAAGACCAAAACGCTTCAAAAAATAATTTTGTAGTTTTTTACTGTAAAAGATCACACTTGACTGGAATAATTAATTAAATAGTTCCATGGGTTCAGTATCACGCCTGTCACCAATTTTTTGCATATGTTTTGCAAAATCTCGAGTAAATGGTGTCCTCCCCTTTGTCCCTTTTTATGACAGGCGTAAATTCGAAGAATTGTGACATTATTTTACTAAAGGGTACTTTTGGGGATAGGGGCAAAATCAACATAGGGAGGGTAGTTGAAGGATAAATTCAGCATTATAATTAAGTATTGTGGAGGTGCTAAAATGAATTATACACAAATAGAATTATTAAAATTTCTGGGTTTACAGTATTCTCAAAGTAAAAACTTCAAATTAAACACGAAAGGTCCATTAGGAATTATTCCTTGTCCTTCATTTTCATTATGCCCACAAAGACATTCAAAAGGTCAGGTTGGATTTACAATCTTGACGACAAAATATTAACAAAAATGATTTTTAAGCTGAAATTTGTCTAAGGGTATCCGAATCTGTTCACGCCTTTTTTTTAACAAAAAAATATTCTTAAGTTCCAATGCATTAAGGCAAAATGACGTTATAATTCAAATTTTCACCAATTCAGGGATTCTGAACTAGTGTTACCTAGAGGTGTGACTTTTAATTTCAAAATTATGACAAGACAAAAATTAAATAGAAATGAGTTTTAAGGGGTCAAGTACCACAAAATTTAAATTTTCTGTAAGTTTTATACCATTAGAAGAACGGTTTCTCTTCAAAATAGTTTTAAAAATCCGCAAAAATTGTGAAAATTATTTTTCTTACCTTGATAGTACCCATATTTGACCCAGTTTTTGTCAATATTTTTTTTTAATTTTTATTACTTCTCTTGATTTTTGTTTTCTTTTTATGAAGCGCAAGCTTTATAATTTTTTAGCTTCGTAATTTTCCGGCAAGTATTTGGTTTAACATCCTATTCCCTATTCCCCACTAATTTCTAATTTTGTTTTAATTGTTTAAAAAAATGCAGCATTTTGTGAAATTAAGAAAAATAGACGCTGTAAACGAGTTTATTTGTGAAAAACATCACCCGAAAACACTTAAGGGGAATCAAAGTATTACAAAATCAGTTAGGTTATCTCCTTTAAAAAATGCAGCATTTTTTGAAATTAAGAAAAATAGACGCTGTAAACGAGTTTATTTGTGAAAAACATCACCCGAAAACACTTAAGGGGAATCAAAGTATTACAAAATCAGTTAGGTTATCTCCTTGAAACGGAAATTAGATAAGTTAATGTTTACTTAAGTGATTTGTTAAGAACTTCGTAAAGTTTTTAAATGTCAACAAGGAAGGAGCAGGAACTACGACTCAGCGGTTGATTTTAGAGAAAGTGAAGGCGTGTGCATATTTTGCACGTCTAAATATTCAAGGTAAATTCGTTTGATTAGTTTCTCCATTTTCCTAATTTTTTTGTCTATTTTTAACTCGTAGATCGACTATGCGTTCCGGATGTGCTCTTTCGATTTTGTCAAGTTAGTTAATTTTTTATGAACTTTAATTTTCTGAACAGCACTTTTTGTTCTAAACAATTTTTTTTCTTAGCAAATGGTTGGCAGTGTCTCCACTCAAGGAGGACGCATTGACTGTATTGCTGGCAATGACAAGTGAGTTTTAATACTTCAATATTTATTAATTATTACACGCAATTTGAGTAGAAAAAAGTGCGAATTGGTCCAATTTTCAAGAAATGATGCTTTAAATTGGATTCACGGACTGTCATGGACAATAGTAAAAAAAAATGAGTTTCATGGACATTTTCTCAAATTCGCCTAATTACAAGTAGAACTCCCTCCGAGTTCTTCGAGTTTTTGCGAAGTTGCAATAGTTTCTAACTTGCAAATTCCTGGATGTAAATTTCACATTTTTTGCAACAAGAATTGTAACAACCTGAACATGACATGACCTGAGGCGTGATTATCAGATGCTTGTATACAAAAAATGTTGGTTCTCACGTAAAGTGGAGCATTTCAAACCCAAGTTTTAATTTTTTCTTTGATTTGACGCCGGTGACAAGATGGCAGGCGTCTCTATGAATCTAGTTTAAGTTTTCAGGCAAATCTGCGAAAAAAGATGAGTTATATTGCTAAAAATCGTAAGAATTTTATTTAAAAAAAAATAAAGCCAATTTTATAAAAATTAATAGTTTCTACCTGACTGTTTTTTTTGTAATGATGGCAGGTGCTCTATGAATCTAGTTTAAGTTTTCAGGCAAATCTGCGAAAAAAAGATGAGTTATATTGCTAAAAATCGTAAGAATTTTATTTAAAAAAAAATAAAGCCAATTTTATAAAAATTAATAGTTTCTACCTGACTGTTTTTTTTTGTAATACTGCGCAATTGCTTAGATTCTGTCTGGAAATATTCCAAATTGTAAAATTTTTCTCTTTTGTTCAACCTTGATAACATGTCTGATGCTGTCAGTTTATTTTTTACATGTTCTGCTACCTAGGATTGATTGTATCGGGCGAGTTGCTCGAGGTGAAGCGGATTTAGTCATTCTGGAGCCTGAAGAAATCTATGTATCACATCGCTTCTTCCATGACGCTTTCTTTGTTCTCACCGAAATTCGCACTTTACCGAGACAAGCAGGTTAGCATTCCAAATAATAAATCTCGGATTTAAGAATGGGCTCAGTCTACAAATCTGGCTTCAAAATAATTCAAATCTGTCATCACACCTGACCTTCAAACTGTCGCTTCCTCTTTAGTGTTTGACGTATGTATGCAATTCCTTGCCATACCCATCTCAGAAAACAAACGTAATTAATTGGCAAGAAGTTGGTGGCGGGCGGTGGGAGATTTCCTTGAGATCTTTAAGGTTGATTTATGAAACGAGTTTTAATGTCATGACCTTGAACTTGTCCATCAAAATTCTCAGCAGAGGAAGACCAGTGTGTCAGACAGGGAACAACAGCGGATGTTGTGCGAATTTATACCCTTCTTCGTCTTCGACTAAACAATGAGAAAATTGGCGTAAAAACTTCTTGCCGACATGCTTAATTTTTTCAAGATGTATGAAATTGAGTCATGCCTTATGCAAAGCTGTGATGTGTATGACACATATTTAAATTTATATATTAATTATGTAATGTACTATTTTTTTGTTGCAGAATTTTCAATATAATTGATTGCATGATTTGAAACTAACAATTTTCTGAAATGATGCGTGAAGAAGTGATCAAGTCCCATTAGTCGTTTTAGAAATTGCGTGTTGGCACTGAATCACTTCATGATTCATATTTTGTTTTTCTTTCAGGATCATTTCGATATGAGCCTGTAGCCGTGATTCGGAATACGGCCAACATTCGTTCTCTGGGTGACCTCCGAGGTAAGAGGTCATGTCACACGGCTTTTGGAAGAACTTCAGGTTGGGAAGTTCCTATAAGCAGACTTATGGAGAAATCTGTGATGCCCAATTTCTGCCGTGGGGATTTGACTAGCGTGGAACGTGAATTGGCTTCTGCAAGTGAATTTTTCAGTGCTGCTTGTGCCCCTGGCACTTGGGTCCAGGATAAGCAAACGGACAAAGAACTAAGTAAATGAAACGGAACTAATTCTAAATTAATTTTGATCTCGATTCCTTCATAAAATTATCTTGGAATTCTTTGTAGAGGAAAAATATCGGAATCTCTGCAATTTGTGTGAGAATCAAAGAGAATGTGCAGATAATGACAAATTTGCTGGATTTCGTGGGTCCCTGCGCTGTCTAACTGAAAATCGCGGTGACGTGGCTTGGACCCGCCTTGAAACAGTGTACCAATATTTTAGTGGGCAGGCTCCTCCTTCGACACCAATTCAAGCACAATTTCCAACACAACTCACCGCAGGATCGTCACCGGCTATTGTAGGTGCCTTGCCTCAAACGGGCCCACCGCCACCTCCAAACATTGCTGATTACTCCTTTTTATGTCCTGATGGTAGTCGTCTTCCAGTGGAAACTCAGACACCCTGCACATGGGCTGGACGACCTTGGAAGGCCTTCGTCGCTTCAAATCGTTACCTATCTCCTCAGCTTGTAGCTGATCTTCAGCAACAAATCACATTGCATCGAACCGTGGGACATGGTCTTTTGAGGGGCGCCTCTCCACAGCATCTTTCATGGCCAGTGGACATCTTGGAAATTGGGCAAACAGAAATCGAATTCCATATTCCGGCCGCTATTGCTCCTACTGGTAAATATTTTTTTAAACAATAAATTACTTATCGACGCAAGGGCAACAACTAAATCTGACTGACATATTTTGTATAGTAACACCCCTGGCTTACTTAGAGCGGGGAAATTACACAGTTACAATTGACAAGCCATCTTGCCCTAATCGTCGGGTAACCCGCTTCTGCGTCCGAAATGACCTTGAAAAACAAAAGTGCAATGCGCTCAGAATGGCTGCAGTTGGGCGTAGGATTCTGCCATTCTTCGATTGCGTCCAGGGAGAAAATAGAAAGGATTGCATGCTTAAAATAGCTTCGGGGCAAGCTGATGTCATGAGTGTTAGTCCAAAAGAAGCATTTCAAGGTTCAAGGTATTTATTAAGAAATTCGCTAATTTTAAATATACATAAATCACACCTTTTAATACGAGTGTTAGAAAAACTTGATTAATTTTAACTTTTTGTCCTTAAAGGTTGTAAAATACATGATTTCGTGTTTATTCGTGGTGTTTGTTTTGATTTACAGGAAATATCGACTCACTCCAATTCTGTCTGAGGCTGAACGGTTTGGTGATGAAGAAAATGATGCCGCAAGGTATACGGTAGCTGTTGTTCGTGCCGATTCCGGAATTCAGAATCTACTCGACCTTCGTGGGAAGAGGTCATGTCATGGCTCTGCTTCCAGTCTCAGTGGCTGGAACATTCCACTTACTGTTCTCCGTGATTCAGGGTTGATTTATCCCTTCGAATGTGATTTTGGCCGTCAGATCACGTCGTTCTTTTCCGGAAGTTGCGTTCCAGGTAATTTGGAAGATGGAAGATAGCAGGACATATTTAATATTATTAGATTTTTTTTTGTAGAATTATTAGTTTATTGAATATTTCCAGTAAAGAAATCAATGATAATTTTAGTAAAAATCTTTATCTCTTGATTTACAGGAGCGGTTGAACCAGAAAATAATTTGCCGGAATCACTCTGCTCACTGTGTGTTGGTTCAAGCTTGGGTTAGCCTAAAAAACTTATCGTACTTATGATTAATTGAATTATATTTAATCTTGTTCATATTTACATTCTACGATTAACTAATTCTTCACAGATGCACCGGGTTTAAGTCTCACGCCGGGCAGTTTCTGTTCAAATGGCGAACAGGAAGGTTTTTATGGCGAATTAGGTGCATTTCGATGTCTTCCAACTCTGGCGGCTGACGTTGCATTCACGGATCACTTGACACCTCTTTTGAATACAGGTAAGCTAGAACGTCAGCCGGGTCGATTGGCCGAAAAGTGAAGTTGAAGTTACGTGTTATATTTTCAGACGGGCTAGCCAATGCAACGTGGGCGACTGGCCTACGGTCTTCGAATTTTCGCCTTGTCTGCCCTTATGGTCCATCACGGGCCATAACCGAGGTTAGTTATACCTGATTCAATTATGTTTTGCCTTGAAACCGTTGGGGTATTCCTTTGTGGACTTTACAATCTACAATTGCACACAATTTTATGCAATATTTTCTGTAAATAAAGTTTCGTCAGTGCCATTGGGGTCGAATTCCGGCCGATAAGATCATAACCAGTGAGGTGAAGGAATATGTGGCAAGAGAGGATATTCGAATATCGCTTCTTAAGGTGTCACAGACGTTTCATCAGGATCAAACAGTGTTTCGGCTCTTCGGGCCTTACCTAGGTGTTCCAGATTTACTCTTCAAGGTGACTGAAATATGAATCGAAGTAACTGTAGCAATTGTGAATTGCAGATTTTTCCTGAATTTTTGTTGCCGATTTTTTAGGACATCGCCTTGGGATTGGTGCCATTAAATGAAGGAGCGCTGGCTGACAATGCTAGAAAAATTGACCAGTATGGGCGATACGTGAATACGAATAAGGACATTGTGTACGACCAGCAATATGCAAACAGAATAATTCGGGAAATTGATGACTGCAATCACAGTAGGGTTATAAAGGGCTGGGCCAGCATGACCTTTGCTTCCGTTTTACTATTTTACAGCTTCGCGTGATCTAAGGCAGCCATACGTCTGCCGAGAAGAGGTTAAACTTATTCCAATTCCAACAATAACAATTTCTGTGACAAAAATATACAAATTATATTAATATCGACCTTACCTTAGACGTTTTATATTCTTCGAACATAGCCAAATTATATCAAAATCTATATTATTAGAACGTTATAAGTATGAGCATTAAATCGTACAAAATAATGTGTGATTAAATAATATTGAAGCTATTTAAAATGTTATAAAATCATGGAAGTATGATAAATTAAGTTGTGCCATCTCGAACGTAGCCGTGACATTTTTCGACGCAAGCGCAATCGGACCAAACAGTCCTTTGTTGTTTGGACCGTTTTCATTCTGCTTAATTTTTTCTTGATAGTTGCGGTTTTGGGATTCTGTTTCAGGATTTGATTTACCGAAGACCGGATATTGATTTTGTAATATTATTTAAAGTTAAAATCCAGTTAGTATAATAACCGTTTAATTAAGTTCTAATCGAGTGAGGGTTCTTGAAGTTAAAAACGATGATGAATTACCCGCAGAGTGTTTACGGCTCACCCTCGTCCGCTCCGCAGGTAAGCAAGGCAAACTTAACCATAAAGTCAGCCCAATGGAAGGTCAAGGGTCACTAGTGTGGCATACATGAATTTTAATTGTATTTTAATGGTTATAAGGGAGACATGTGTAAAAAGGGAGCCACTAGGATGGAACGTATATCCTCTCAAGTTCTGATTGTCTATTCTGCCGTAAGTTTTATTTTATTTTTTTTTTTTACTTAGACTAGACTAACCCGACGTAGCCGATCGCCATTGTGGATTTCAACCCAGTTCATCGTAAAATTAAGTTTCTGCTTTCTTTGCAGTTGACATTTTTATTCTTACATGAAATTTCAGATTTTGTGCTTGAGTTTACTCGCCTGCTCCATTGCTCTCTTCATTGTTTTCCAACCTGACCCTATTTATAAGAAAGTATTCGAGGAATTGAACTTGCAGCCTCTTCAGGGATGTCGTAAAGAGGCTGAGATGCTCATTGATATCATTGAAATGAATTCTCCCTCGACTCCTGGGTCTACGAAAACCGTAGCCCAGCAGGACCAAATCGACGTAAGTGTGTCAGTTTATATTGACCCGCCTGAAATGGACAGCTTCATCTCATTAACTTTTGCGTCAGTGAATAGATGTATATTTTAATTTGTTTTAGAAAATAAACAAAGTATGTTCTGACTCTGAAACAGTCATTGCTGCTGGTGCATTCGGGATTATTGCAGCTCTTGTACATGTTGGTGCAATCATTTTTGTAAGTACTTAGTCCGAAATTATTTGCACCAATGCAATCGCTGAATGAAAAATTCTTTTTATGTCTAAAAGTTTACCTCAATGATACAATTTTATTCAATTTCTTCCATTATTTAGGTAGCGAGAAAGAGTTGGCAATTAGCTGCAATCCTTTACCTATCCGTCTTTGTCGTTGCATTAATTGCTCTTCTGATCCCACTTGCGATGGATCCGATTGGCACTAGTAGTGTCTTTCCCTTTGCTGGCAGAAACTGTCCCGTGCTAATTCAAAATCCAGTCTCTAATCCCTTTGCACTTACGCCCAGCATGAATAAGCGCGCTGGATGCGTGCAAGCGTATGTCAGTGGGTCATCCTATTTTGCCGGCACGTACCAGACGACTGTTGGAGTTGGGGACGGCAAAACTAAGGAGTACTTTTTTGCCGGAAAATCATTTATGGTCGCTGCTGGGCTCAACGCGTTCGTACCATTGCTCTTCTTTGTTGTCACGGTATTTCTCGGCGAATGGCATGGAATGTTTCGTAAGCCTGCAGTCACTCAAGTTAGTCCTCAGGAACCCTCCATGTCACCAGAAGCTCTCGAGGAGCCTTTGGCCATGGATAACGTTGATCAGACACCATCAAAGGCAAATCATAACAGCGCACTCCAAACTTCCGTTTAGGATAAACCAGAAATCAGAATGTGTTGCATAAACATTGGAATCCAAATTAAGTACACTTCGCACTCACTAATCAATCCTTAAGTTATCAATTTTAAAATTTTAAAGCTGTCGAAGATGTTTGAAAACCCTCAAGTTAAAAACTGTTCAAAAAACTACATTAGTAAAGTAAACGGTAAGCCATTTGTCGCTGTGAAGTTNCCTTAAGTTATCAATTTTAAAATTTTAAAGCTGTCGAAGATGTTTGAAAACCCTCAAGTTAAAAACTGTTCAAAAAACTACATTAGTAAAGTAAACGGTAAGCCATTTGTCGCTGTGAAGTTTAATTTCATCGAATAACTCCGTTACTGTCTTTTTGTATTACCGGGTTCATAATCCGGCAATATGTAAAAGCCATTTCGTTTTAATAAACCTGAATTTATTAGACAAAATACGAAAAGTACCCGAAATTAAATTAGTTTAACTCAAAAAAAATTCTTGACTAGGTTTTCTTTACTGATTAAAGCTAACTTAATAGATTTTTTGGTTAATCTTAAACATGGCACTTTCACTTTGTTTTTGAAGAAGTTCATTCACAATTCAATAGCAGACCGATGGCTTCTAATTACAACTGCTCAATTTGTTCAGTCAAACTTTACGATGGTGGGAGTAAAGTGGTGATCCATTCGAGTGAGCCAATGTCCCACCCCGTCGTTGTCCATTGACAGGTGCGACATTTGAATACCTTGAGCCTGGTCTTGTGGGCGAATGTCTGGAAGGGACCGTTGCATAATGGTCACTACCACCGTTGGACTCCGCTGACATACTGTAAATGGGTTTTCCATTCAGTGAGTAGCGTGATCCTCCATATTGGCTTCCAGCCCAGCTACGATATGGGTCATAGTCCTCAATGACAGATGGCTCTTTCTCCACGCTTTAAGTACAAATAAAAATCAGATAATTTCAAATTAGAATTTAGTTAAATTACCTGTCAGTCCGGGTACAAGTACACGTGAGAGCGGAACAGAGGAAGAGGTTAATTAACAGTAAAAGTAGTACGATAACTCCAAGAATTATGGCCAACCATAGAAGCCATTTTGGGCAGATTCCAGTGCACTCGTCGCTTCGTAGCTCTTCCAATTCAGCTCCTAAAATTTTGAACGCTTCAAATAACGACATGACATCGAAATATTCTTTAGTTGATTCTCGGATCCAACTTTTCTTACCTGGTTTATCCGAAGGTTCTATGACTGACACCGTGGTAGCGGCTAGGACAGACGTGTCAGAGTTTGTCGGAGTTTGTCGTGTAGAAATTAAAGGGGCTGGAACACTGTCACAAGTTGGATTTGGACATTCACTTTCTGAAAAATTTAAGAAACGGAATCACAAACCAGGCAACCTTTGATAGAAATACGGACGCCTTTGAACCGAAATTGGACTCCGGCGGATCTTACCCTTGCAGAGAAGCACGTCACACTGGAAGTTAAGCCTCTTGGAATCAGCGAATCTAAACATGGAGTAGATTGTAGCTTCAGCAATTTTATTATTTGAAGAATAGGTCCATCGTGACATGACTGGTGCCGGGCATCTAGGAAATTCAAATCATGGGTTAGCATCCGGCATATTCTAATAGTTCGACCTCAATCGTGGTACCCATTTTGGTCGACGAGCGGAACAGAATTATTGTTTCCAAAACTGAAGCATGAACGAACGCGAAGTGAAAGTTGAGGAGCTCGGGAAAGCTCGACTCGGAGCGTATAAGATCGGCCGTAGACCACTTCTGAAAGGTAGCGATTTCCATTGTGAAATCCAAGTTTAACTGAGCTTGTTTCATTATTCCTTGAAACAAAAAAAAATTGAGGGTGACATTCCAAAGTATGGCAACAGATTAATTCATTAGAAACAAATTGACATGAAAGTTGAGATGGGGGAATCTCGTTTGGTGGGTGGGAATACAGTTCATGGGTCTTACTTGTTTCTGAATCCGGCTTTGCCGCAAGTAACGACATAAAGCTTGTCTTCGGCCAATTCAAGAGTCCGATGTGCACGAACTGCCAATTGCACTGAACGTTCTTCCGTTTTCTGTAAATTTTTGCATTTAATTTTGCATATTTAATTGCATAGTTAAGGATTAGTTGAGTTAAACAAGGGACAACAGGTTCCCTGTTAAGGGCAGTTGATTTCACACCTCAGAATACGTGACTCCGCAATAGTCGGCGTCACCCGGGGTGGACAACATATTGAGTCGTAGAGTCGTGGTTCGAGAGCCAGTACCATTGACCAAACATGGCGATTGCCGAATGAGTCGTGGATGAATGGCTCCTAGAAATTGTTTAAAAAATTTGCATCATTACCAAGCCGAATGAAATTCTGCAAAAATTCAGCTGGACAAATTAAGTTTTTTTAAAAGTTTAGGAAACTTTGGTAAGCTTGCGGAAATCATAAGCCCTAGAATTTTCAAAGGCAATTTCGTTTCATTGTATAATCCTACCGTAGAAATTTTGACTACTCGCGACGGTAATGGTCATCGTGTCACCCCGACATGAAGCCGTAATGGTTGGAGCGAATTCTGAAGGTAAAGCAGTCCCCTCCAAGCCATCCTGTGGTTCTTGAGCATTGCAACAAATCTGTGCAGTTAGAAAAATATTTTAGCTGAAGTGAAAAAATTTGCAAATTTTTAGCACATGCCGGTCAATTTTTAAAATTTCAGAATTTAATGTCTAAAGTCGTGATCACGTTTAGAGTGCGCATGAATGAACAAATAAGGAAACCTCACGAGCGTGTGTAGTGCATTGGGTCGGGTTAAGTTTCTATTGACTTGTAAGCAATTCAAATAATTTGTCAAATATAAAAAAAATTATAAGAATGTGATTAATTGTTTCTCCCTTTGCAATTTTTTGAGGTTAATGCCAAAAAACACTGGTTTTCCACCTGACAAGAAAAGGAGGCCTAGGCCTTGGCTATAAGACATGAAACCTAAACTCAACGATCCACTTGATGTACCAGTTCAATTTGCAATTTGCAAAATAAAAATGCATGAGTATCTGCCAATCCAAAGCAAGTGCAATGGCGGATTCAATCTGAAAATAATTGCTCCAATCAAACTCAATTTCCTGATTTTTGCACATAATAGTTGACTGTTTGAAACAGTCTGTTTCTCTTCTCAGTCAATATTTACCACCTACGCATAAAATCAAAATTGGCCATATCGTTTTCAGGGTAGGAATCTCTATTTGGTTATTTTGCGGTGGTGGGACTAAAATTGGCAAAAAATGTAAAGTGCCTCCAACCGTCTCGTTTGCGTGCCTTTGGTTCAAGCTCCTTGAGACTTGATCATGTTCATGTCCATTTATGTGCCAAAAGCCAAAGAATTGGGCAATCAGAGATGTTGCAAATAATTTGCAGAGAAACAATTACATCTTATTGGTTCTGTCAGCAGCGTTCTGTTCATAAATACTAGATTGACTTTTGTCATTTCGCTGTATCAAAAAAATTATTCCAAAGGCAACTAAACCTCAATTTACTTGATTCCCTGATCAAAAATTTGTGTAATTAACTTGTTGAGCGGAGATGCGCTTTCTCTTTTCAACGCTTAGAATACCATTATAGGTATAAACCATTAATTTTGAAACGTTGCAAATTCTGAGGTTTGAATTGTATAACTACAACAACAGTTATTTTTGCATGATTAAATTTTACCACAACGTAAGTAAATTTAGTAGCAGAAAGTACCGTTCGCCTCGACTGAGTTTTAGAAATTGTCAATTTGATATACTTGAGGGTGAAAATCAAACCAAAAAAAAAATTTGTACAAGAAAGATGAATAATAATTATAATGTCAAAAAAATCCTGATTTGAATCACCTTATTATAAAAAAAATATATTTTTTTATAGTTGAAATTGGATAGAAATTTTGGATTTAAAGTGATCAACTGATACTATAATGATCTGAAATTAAGTTTCCGTAATATTTAAATTTAGTATGGAACTTATTTCAACAAAATTAAGTTTAATTAATAATAAATTTAATTAGATTAAGAGAAATTTCAGTGTTTAAGAGGAAAATTAAGCATTTAACTGAAATCTGATTAAGCCGAGTTCCAAAATAATTACAAATGATATAATTATTCCTAATGCATTAAAGCTTTAAGTTAAAGCATTAAATTTACCGAAATTAAGCCCGTTAAGCCCAAACATGAATTAAGGAGTCCACTAATTTTCAAAAATCATCTCTATTATGTATAACAGTGAAGCGATGAATGATTTAAAATCGTTTCTGAAATCATGACTAAAAAATTGCAAAAACATGGAAAATTCTTCAGTAACTACTGAATAGGAAGCTTCCAATCTTATTTTTAAGGTTTAAGGGAACAAAGGATTTTGTAATCAGTAAACAATAGAAACCCACGCATCGTCGAATTCTTCCCTTTCCCTTTCCACCCTCATAATTCACTCCCCCGCCCTCTTATCATACCTTCAGTTCCTTGAAAATTTGCACAAGGTCGCTTACCGACCTTTTGCAAAATTGAATTCCTCTTTTGTAGTAAAAAAAAAATTGGGCATAAATCTTCCAAATTCTGAAAGGCGTTCAGTAATTAGCAAATTTTAGAGTTGCAGTCAATCCTTCACGATATCCCATCCATATTAATTTTTATTAATTCAACGTCCAGTTATTTAAAAAACTTAAAAACGTCTACTTAAAAACAAAATATCAGAAATGATTTTAATTCAGACGCGTAAGATTTAAAATGTTTAACGATTTTTCATGGATTACTATTACCGAAATGGAAATTCGAAATAAATATAGGAGAATAGCAAACTTACGGATGCGAATCCAAGAAATAGTAACCACAATGGAAGGTTCATTCCCGTTTTGAAAAGTTCCATTTCCACAGGTATAAATTCGCAAATTTTCAGGATGATTGACCTCTGTTGCACGATTTATCAGTACTTCGGAGTGACGTTAAATCAAGGCTGAAGCCTAAATGGGAACTTTACTCTTGAATAATTAGAGGTAACTCCTTAAGAATTGGTTCACTACTGATTGCAGTCTGTTCCTTTGGAATGTGTTAAGCGTTTACATCCCAATTTGGAAGTGACGAACACTCGAACCTGTTTTCTAGCCCTTTAGTAGGAACAAAGAAGGAAAATCCAGGTTCCAAAAAAAATAAATAATAAATTCTGACTCAACTTCTACCGAAGCGAATCAGGGGATGAAGCATCGATGACTGGGCTTCATACATTCAGGAATTTTTTAAACTGGCACACTGGAAATCCAAGGGTCTATGAGGCTATATTTGTAAGGATAACGTACCCTTGGAGTTATAATTCCGAAGAAGAGACTTAAGTACTCGTAATCTTAAGAAGCTTAGAATCCCCTGCTTAGGAGGGAAGAGCCGAATGAGAACTAACAAGTCAAGATTGTTTGGAAGATGAAGTTTTGATTATAATGGGGATGATGCGGAGGTTTGGTATTTTGCATGAGTTTTTGGGCGGATTGCCTTGAGGGCAATTCCAAAGAAGCTGTAATCTCATTGCAAGACTTTTCATCGCTACGATGAATTTTTGTTTCTTAAAGGTTTAGGTTTAGGAGAATGTTACGGCTTGGCGTCGCCTTAAAAAGTAAGATTATACACGCAGGTAAGTTCTGTCACCCTCTAAGACTTAAAGGATTTTTCCTTCCAATGGCTCCCTTGTGCGATTTTGTGCCAAATCCTTGCTCTGATGTAATACAATGACACCTAACCGTACTTTTGCAAATTGAAGGAAACAGCATTTGGTAATGGGCAAACAATTCCTGTCTTCTTGTCATCAACTGAGAACCAATCAGAAATTAAGTAATCCCAACCTGTCATTCTTCCCATCACGCATGCACAATGAAATTGCAATCTTTACGAGGCTTTACTGCAAAACTTTGCGAAATTTTTCGCAAAGGTGGTCAGCGTTATCATCGGCGTTAACCTTAAACTAAACTCAAAACTCCAGGAATATTTTCTACCAATTTCCATGATGAGTAAGACGTGTGACCATGAGAGTTTGAGCCATGATACCAAGCGATAGCCCAAAAATTATAAAATTTCCATTTGTCCCAATTGTACGTTCCAGTAAGTAGCGTTTATGGTTTACTTAAGTAGGCCAAATGCTGTCTGAATATGTATGAATATATATGAACGCTGGTTTTCAAAAGGGCTGGAAAAGAAATTTTGTGTGAATATTTGCTGTACAAACAGCATCCTAAGATTCAGCGCTCACAGGGTGCAGAAACCCTAGGAAGGCTTGATATTCTTTTGTGTAGCAGAGGCAGATGTGAAAGGTTTGCGAACTTGGTAGTCAGTTTGCAGTTTCTAGTTTTTGCATGCGGGCGGACTAGGTGGAGGTGGAATGGAGACAAACCTCCGAATTTCCCGAAATTCGGACATTTCCGGCCGTGGCTCTCTGCCACTCTCGGCGGGTCGAGAGTAACTAGCATGTGTTCAAATCCAAACAAAACCCTGGAATGTAAACTTAAAATTTATACCACCACCTTCTTAGTTCGTTTAACTTCCTTTTGCGGTCATCTCATCACGAGTGGTGTAAATTTGTTTATAACAAGATATATATATATCAAGATTTTCTGGATTCCGACACCGAAATTTAAGAAAACTGTTTTTAATCTAGCCTAAATTTTTGAATGGTGCTTAAATTTAGCTTATAGTTCAAGCTAACGGATTATTTGTACTAGAGATTTATCCCAGAATTGTAAAAACTTGCCGATTTGTGCCCAAAAGTGTGATTTGTGCTACTTACACGTGCCAGAATTTGGAATTTAGAACTGTGAAAGCAAAGAGAAAGTTTGAAACAGCGGATGTACTTATTGATCTGGAAGGAAGTGAAAGCAGAAGGTCAGTTTCACAAGGTTATTTTTAGAAAAAAAAAGTGTCGGCTAAGTAATCGTGTTTGTATATGAGTTGGGTCCATGAAATTGGATGGGGGAGGTAAGACTTTGAAAGTGTGGATTGATGTGAGGGTCAAAGGTCCCTGGACACACTTTTTTGAGCCCAGCTGTCACTGCTTCCTTTTTTATTGGTTCAGAATATGATGGAGACATTCATCCCCACTTTTAACGCCCTTAAAATCCCATCACTCCTTACATTCCCCCTTGAATTAAATCCCTGGAGAGTAACAAATCACAACGAAAGGCTCTTTCCCGGCATCAAAACAAAAAAAAATCCTAAAAAATTACGTTTTTTGGTAAAAAAAAAAAGAAGCTGGAAAGCTGAAGTTAACAAGTGAAAAGGCATTCGAAAAAAGAGAAACCTCTTTTCAAAAAAATGTACAAAATATTGAACTAATTTCAATGTGTTCATTTATTTTTGAGAATTAAAATAATTCATGTAAAATTCCTTGACCAAAAATATGTGAAAAAATATGCTGAATGAAAGTTTATCCTTGAACAAACTACGATTTCCAAAACCAGAATCTAAAAATATTTTATGAAATTGGAAATTTTGGAAAATTAATCTGTTAATGCTTTTTCCCGTTGAATATTTGTATAATTTACTTTATTTGCCAATTTTCGTGAAAGTGGAGAGTTTATTAAAGTCGACGCGTGTTCCTTTTTTGAAAAATATTTACAAAATTGAACTAATTTTATTTTCAGAGAACGTAAATCTAAATAAAGCTTTTGTATCTTTTGTCATTTATTCTAAGCGCCTTTAATCCGATTACCCACTTTTGCAACAACTTTCTTCGAGAAAGCGAAAAAAGTGCCTCCTTTCTTCCCTCTCCCTTTTGTATGCTACTTTCTCTTGGCTTGGCACCAGTGCGCAAAATTATTTATGAATTTCAATATCTTTTCTGGCTTTCACTTTCATTTTCTCTTCTAAATTAACTTTCTCCAGCATCCCAAACAAAATCTCTTTTTTTTTGTGTAAAATGCCCTACTTTTTCCTAAAATGAAAACATAAAAGTAAATTCTAAGCGTTATGGCCTAGAGGTAGTGTGAAAATCCAGCTGGTCGAAATGGAGTTCCTTTTCAAGCTTAGAGAACTGAAGGAACTAAATGTTGGCCATGCCATAAGCTTCAACGAATCTTTTTTTTTGTGAAAAAGGGACGAAAAAAGAGAAAGTCATTTTGTTAAATCTCTGCTCAATGGGACCTTGATTTATGAAACTTCTGTCAATTGACCTTCCTCAGTTGATGAAAATGACGGAAGAGGGTTATTCCCTTTCCCCATTTTGTGTGTATTTTTGGTCTAAAAATGTGTGTTTGTGCCTTGGGACTTCTGAGTCTGTCTCTGCCCTTGGTCATTGGGAAGGACTCTGGGGAAGAATGCGATGGATTTCACTTATAGATTTATTGAATGGAGGAGATGCATTAGATCAGAATTCCAATGGGAAAATTCCCAGGAGAAAGAAGGGAAAGCCATGAAAAAAAAAGGAAAATGTTTGAAAAAACGAAGGGAAAGATCTAAAAAATGAGTCAAAGTAGGAATTGAGTCGAAATCGGATCAAATGGACTTTCCCCTTCTGTCAATCCGTTTTCAATCCAAGTCCGAACCAAAGCTTTGATTTATACCCTTTGCAGGTTTCTCTTACATAAAGCATATTCACATGGACGGAATAACAGGATCTCTAAAACGGAGAAAGCAGACAAAAATCAAGAATTTTCACTTTCGAAATCAAAGCAAAACATTCACTATTATTAGTCCAAATAAAAATTTTGCAAAATTATTGCAAGTGGCAGAAAGGAAAAGAGACAAAAACCTTCTTTTTTTAACCTAATTCCAAAAAGATTGTCTTACTTTAAAACGTTACAAAAAGTACACCAGTAGCGATAATTTTTTTTTGAATGGCGGTGTAATTATTTAGTGAAAAATTTGCTCTGGTTTTTATATTTAAAAAACATGGAATAGCGTTGCAAATGTTTTCTAAATTTAAAAAAAAATCAATTTCCAATTTTTATGCGGATCTTTCGGGTAAAATTTGCAAGTTTCTGAGATGACAATGTTAATTCTTGTTTTCCAGACCAGAAAATCGCAGATGTCTTCAACATCAACTTTATTAATAAAAATAAAATTCATCTTTTGTATTAAATTTAGCAAGCGGACTGGGATATTTAGTCCAATATTTCTAAATATTAAAGGTCAAAACCTAATTTTGGACATTTTGGTCTGCGAGACAGGATTATAAAACAACGTTGTGATTAAATTGTTATAGAAAGTGTGGTTACAGATACAGTTTCCACTTACTGAGAACTTGTCGTCATAAATCATTGTTTGTTGGGCTTTAGTTTGGTAGAAAACAAAGAGAAATGGGTGAAAGTGCTTTGGTTGGTTTTTCCCTTGATCCACAAAACCACAATTCCACGATATTCGAGCCTCTGAATCTCAATTTCTCTAAATTCTGCATAGATTCACAAATCCAAAAAGAAAATTTTCCCTTGAATTCTGAAATACGTTTGAGGTCTGCTAAATAATGTTGAAGCCCCACGCCAAAGGGAGATCTCAAATCAGACTGGAATCATAAATTGTGTGGTGCGGTGAAAGTGAAACATGTGGCATGTGGTTGAAACCTAATTAGGTTATGGGCTTAAAACCTAAAACCTAATTCAGAACTTGCTTTTCTAATTTGGTAAGCTGGTGAATAATGAAGAGAACTCCGCCTCTGTCATGTTCCTGACCTTAACATCAGGATCACAAATCAGTAGAAAACATAAAATTTAACCTAAAACGTAAACTTACAACAGAAGTGAAGGGGAGATAAAAAAGATTTGATTGTGTTCGTGTTAGGAGTCAATTTGCTTAATTCTTTGATTCATCGGATCAAATATTAATGAGAGCCCATCTTGATGTCAAATCTCCCCCACATGTCAGCCACCGTGTCACAACACGGCGCATGTCCACCAGCACATGGTCGTGCAAAAATTTTAGTCAATTTGCTTAATTCTTTGATTCATCGGATCAAATATTAATGAGAGCCCATCTTGTTGTCAACATGGACAATGTCAAATCTCCCCCACATGTCAGCCACCGTGTCACAACACGGCGCATGTCCACCAGCACATGGTCGTGCAAAAATTTTCGTAATTTTTAAACCTATAATTTGTATTGTCTTAAGGCTTCTCGTATCAATTCGGGTCGAAATCCGCTTCACTGAAACTTACAATTTCGCGACAATTTAACTAAGCTAAAGACGCCCTACAAAAAATCACTATAGCTCTATGAACTATGGACGTTTTCTAAAATTCTGCGCGAAAAAATTTCCGAATTTGTTAAAAAATAGACGAAAAATAAAATAAACTAACCGAATTCCGGCATCCGAAAAATAGAAACATTTTACCGCAGAATTTTTGACCGAATCCTAAACCTGACCTCTCGAGTCCACAGAAGAGGTATTAAAAAAGTATTTATTTTTACTGTGCCATCCCGACCTCGAGATCATTGGTCAGAAAGGTGACCTCCTCAAGGAAGTTTTTTGTTAGGAATCGGAAACGGATAGTCAACCGCGGAAGCAGTAACCGACTTTAAGATAACTTCCCTCACGGGGAATAGGAAACAGTGGCGCATAATCCCGGTTATGGGGTTATCCACACTTAATTAAGCAAATTAAATCTTTTTCTTGGAATTCGGCGCTTTTAAACGCCAAATTAAACGCCAAATCAAACTCCAGATTTTTTTTATTCCTTTCAGTGATTAAAGAAATGATTCAGCTCTGTTTTGTTTAGTTGATTACCCGGAACAAAAAATTTTCAGTTTTGTTCATTCGGTTCAAAATTTCTCGAGGTAAATCAAACTCCAGATTTTTTTATTCCTTTCAGTGATTAAAGAAATGATTCAGCTCTGTTTTGTTTAGTTGATTACCCGGAACAAAAAATTTTCAGTTTTGTTCATTCGGTTCAAAATTTCTCGAGGCTGGGTGCTTGCTTAGAATTTTCGGTAAGGCTACCGCTCCGTATTTGCAGGACAAATTAATCAGCATGATTAAAATTAGAAGTCGAACATTTAATTTGGTTTATATTTCAAAATTGATTTGTTGAGCTTTCAAGTCATGATCATACCCTGAGGGCAGCATCGACCCTCCATTGGTTTTAAGTTGGTTCATTCCTGAGTGACATGACCCCGTCCCCAATGGATACTGACAAAAGTTTTCATTTGGTAAGATTTGTGGGGTGCCAAAGTGGACAGGACATGGACTATAAGGGATGTCCATCCATTTTTGATTAGATTCCGTCAGATGATTCCGCTGTCCAATTCATCCGTGGAGTATTTATCTCTTTTCAAAGTATTTCAACCTAAAGAGAGAAGGGTACGGTTTCCCCGTCTGTCAACTTTTGTTTGTATTTGATCCATTTTAGAACAAGAAAAAAAATACTTAAGCCAAGTACCAGTACTTTCTCTCCTCAAGTTCCTGAAAGGTCTCCTTTGAATTCTCTTTGAAGTAGGGAAAGTGGACGAGGCTTATTTATTTGGTGGTCCATACTTTCACCCAAAAGACCCCTTTGATCTCCTTTCTAAAAATTCCTACCGTCTTCTCAACCTTCCCTTTATCTTCTTTCTTTGTCTTTCTGGACACTGTGTGACAGTGGACCCGTTTCAAGTCCAGCATTTTAAGTCCACCAAGAGTAACTGCCAGCATAAAACATACCGAGTAGCCTCCTCGGTTTCTACGAACTCGAAATTACTCAAGATACTTGAGAAGCATATAGAAAACGCTACTTAAAAGAACCAGGAACAAGGCAGAAATTTTCGCTGCCTCATCTCTCCCTGCAACAACAGCAAAAATTACAGGACAAAAAATTCCGGAAAGCAGCGTTATCTTTGTAACGCTGGGGTTTCAGCTTAAATTGAAGCTGAAATTGTAACGACTTGCTGCTGCCTTGTTTCTTAAGTTCGTTGAAACAAAACGTTAGGAATGATAAAGCCGATTGTTAAAATTTTGAGTGAAAGTCCAGAATGATAGAATGATTTTCAAAAACTTATATTCTACGATTGTTTGTTGTTCATTTCTCTCAGATTTTCTTGTATCCTGTTCTGGAGTTCCTGCATTGATTGAAAAATGTAAGCGAAAGTATTTCTTTTGCTTTTTCGTGTTCCCTTCGTATACAATTCGTTTTTTAACTTCAAAAGCACGTTGCTCCCTCGGCTTTAGACGAACCATTTTTCTTGTGTGGACTCTTAAGAATTCGGGTCTCGTTCATTCCTTTCACTGGGAGCGATCAGTTGTAGAAGAAATCTTGGACTTGAGCTCTTCCTAACTGTGGGGAGTGCTAACGAACAAGAAGACGCGGTCCAGGTTTTGGGATAAGTCCATCGGGAGTAAGTGCCAGCGGATGCTTCCCTGGGCATTTGGCTAATTTCTCTCGGCTCTAGAGCTAGCTGATGCTGTTACCTAGCAACAGTACCAAGAGATGAAGGACAAAGGAAAAAGGAACAGTTTAGGTTAGAGATGGAAAGAAGCAATGAATGGTTGGCTCTCATGCATTTTTCATGGCCCACTGTTTCCTCGCCTATTTTGATTTCCTTTTCCCATCATCTCCTCCGGAAGGCACTTGAGTCAGAAATTTCTAAGGATCCAACAAAAACTAACTGCACCTCCAAAAATCCCAAAAGTTCGGTACTCAGAACTAACTTCCGCCCAGGGCCCAACCTAAAAATTGATCTATAATCAATAGGACCAGAATGTCAAATAACCTTCTTCCGGTTAAACAGAAGTTCCTTTCAAAAATACATTTTTAATCATTCTAACTGTGAAAAGCAGGCTGTCACTGGCCCTTACGCTTTCATTCGACACTTCAACGTACCCTAAAACCTGTCGTATTAGACGCCCTGGCAACTTTCTACTTTCTCCATTACGGGCATGGGAGCGTCCGAAACCAATAAAGAGGTCAATTTAAAGAAACATTTGAAATTTTTTCAAAAATCGACAGGTAAGACGCGTCTAATACGACAGGTTTTAATTGCATTTGAAAGTTCTTAATTCTTAGCCTCTTCTACACCTTAACAGCATTTTAAATCAAAGATTCCATTGAATTTAAAGACAAATCCCTTAGAATGAATTGAATGAAGAAGTTCAACAATTAAGTTCAACAATGGGAATCACTTTCACTGAGCACCAAGAAAAATAAATAAAAGTCAAAGTTTCGGAAATTATGAGCTGTAATTAAACTCCGCCAAACCTTACTGAAATTTCGAATTCCAAATGCACATAAAATTCTTACCATTTTGCTAAATTTGATGTTGAGCTTTTAAATAACAACGCTGGGACAACTGAAAATCGAACGCTGAGAAAATGAATAGCCTCACCGGCAAATTGAGCCGAGCCGGTGGTGGTGCACAGGTAGAAAATCTTTGGAACCCGGCAAGCCCCCCCCCCCCCCATGTTGGGTCAGAAGTAAAAAACCAAATCACTGTTTGACCTGTATTTCAGACATTGCCCTTGTAGAAGGCTTGCAGAGTTCTTTGGCTCGCGTGTCAAAGATTGTGGAATGTGATTGTTTTAGGTGCGTGTGGGATAAAGCAGTTTGGGGGGCAGGTGGAGCACTTGATTTTGGTTCCTTTCCGCCATTTAAAATATAATTCAAATATAAAATTAGAAATTGAGGGGGGGGGAGGTGGTACTTTAAAGGGTAAATAGCTAGGGTGTTGGGCTGTGGAACTGAGAAAGCATTCCCTATTTTTCGTATCACTGCCATCATTTATAAGTGTAAAAAGACTGATTAGTTTCCCCTCCGTATCATTTCTCATCATTCGGGAAAGGAAAGGAGGAGTAAATATTTGAACTAATTTAATTGAACTTTTCCCCTTCTTTCCCTCTAATCACTCACTCACGCGCTCAACACTACTCGCTTACAACTTTACAATACCAATTATCACCATCCAAATTATTTTTAGGTTTTAAATAACCAAAATCATAATTTGAAAATTCGACAGAGGGTTTCAAGTTTCAAGGAACCGGAGGTGTCACATACCCTGGGGAAAATCCAGTTGAAACATACCAAAAATTTAAAATTTAGTAGGATAATTTTATACCAGTTCAGGGTGAAAGTTTACTACCCTGGAAGGGTTCGTATTTTAGCAGATTTTTATAAATTTGTAACTTTTTCCGTTTTTTCGAAAAATTTCTTCACATCCCTGCCTTGTGCTAGATTAGGGTATTTTATAGGGTTAGGGTAATTTAGGTTAGGTTTAGATTTTTTAACCGATTAACTCCCATGCCAAAAAAATTATAAAATTCCATTTTTGAAAAGCAGAGCAATCATTTTTTAAGGTCAGGGGGTCATAGTGTGTTTCCAAAAAAAATTGCGAAATTTCTGAAATGATTCAGTGAATATTCTATAAATCTTCAATGATAGTAAAAAATTTCCGAATTCACATGTCATGTTATCCAATCCAAACAAACGTCTCGCCTGCTCGGGGAAGGATCCAACATCCCAAGTATTGTAGAATCTTGGGTCTCTTGAGCTTTGATTAAATATGAAAAATCGACCGCGTACGAAAAATATTTTTGTTGTTGGATGTAAGCTTTATTTCTATGTATTAGAAAACCTTGTCCTAATTTCTCGTTTTTACTTTTTAGCTTGCAGGAAGTGAAACTTGGAGCTTGGGAGTCTCAAGGGAGTTAAAGCTGGAAATGACTGGTCGCTTCTCGAAGCCGTGGCCCGGGTCAAGTACAGCGTTGAATGCCTGAACACTCCATGTCGCTAGGCTAGTTGTTTTGGTGCCTGATAATTTGTATTCGTGTAGTTTCAGGGGTGAAGATGAACACGTTTTTTGATTAGTGGGGGATGTGGCAAAGAATAATGAAAAGCGAAGTTGAGCTTCTTTCCACACAAAGTGAAAAAGTCATACTTGCCGACCGTGTATCTCTTACCCACGCTAAACTTAATGATGACGGACCGCCACCTCCGATTTCCATTAAAAAATCTCAGTCTTCAACCACAATCAGCGCCACGACGGTTACACCCACGACGACGCCAGTACCCGTGGCTCCAGCGACCATCACAACATCAACCGCTGGAGGAGAATCAAAGGAAGACGAGACACCTGATGAAAAGGTTGATGAAAATAAGGAAATCAAGGAAACTTTCACTCGTCCACTCCAGTACCAGCATCCTGGTAACGAACCCTCTTTTCTCTCATCCAGTTCGTTTTTTTCAGCTTTTCAGTTTTTCTGAAAACGTTTTCAAGAAATGTATCTTGAGTATTGAAAAGTTTGAATTTTTTGTTGGTATTTTTCCTAAGAAAGATGTAGCAAGGATTAGTTTAAGTATTAGTTTTTGAAAGTGGTGTGAATAGAAGTGTGAAAGTTGTTTTGGGTAGTTTTGGCACTTTCTTGATTCGACAAGGTTCGCTTTGCTGCGCTTTTGCCTTTTGGCAGGTTAGCACTGGAAGAACGGGGGGAGGGGTAAGCACCCTCTCACCATCTTTGACGTCAAGAAGCCAAAGTCATAATCCACTCAAAATTATTCTTTTGGAGACTTTCTCCTTTGATTTTCCTTATCACTGACTCGCGCCAACTTTTTGCTGGAGAGAAAGTGCCAAAAAACGGGAGCAAATCTACAGACAAATGCTAGAAGCGAAAGAATTTGCTGATAAAAAATGCAATGGAATTCAGACAACGATTTGTCATTAACTTTTATCGAGGTCATGGGGGTCAACTGTCCTCATTTACTTCTAGGCCGCCATTGAGGCAGGTACTAGTGACAAAGATTAGGAAAAAAACTTTACTGGGATTGGAAAATGTGGGTGCTTAATCGTTACTCGAATTTGAATTTGATGACTTTGGACCTTGTAGATTATACCTTGGAGGGTGTTAAATATTGGTTCTAGTGACTCGAACAGCTCTCATTAGTTTTCGTTTGTTTTCACAAAAGTCGTCTATTTTCTAATTAATTGGCCCTACGAACAAAAGTTTTTTTCTCATTCTCAATTGCCACATTCTCGTCTTTCGAAGAAAGGAAATTTTTTTCGAGAAAACTTTTCTCTGTTCGTTAAGTTGACAAGGAAGGGGTTGAGTAAAGTATAAGTTTGAAAATGCATGTCACGCCTTTGTGAAAAGTCTGGAATGTACTGGCACTGTGACTTGACTTGAAATGTGACATAACCCGTGTGTAAAGGGTTCTTTCTAAGGCCCCCTCCCCCTTCTGTCATAAATACGTATTCATTATTTTGATGAGATTAGATTCAAATCCTGTTGAGCTATATTCTATTCTAGATTCCATTGAGAGCAGGGAGGTTTAGGAAGGAAGCATTTTGATTCTGATCCCTAATCTGGACAGGCAATTCAAAATTCAAACTAATGAAAGTTTGGGATTCGTTTCACTTTCAAATGAAATTGTGAAACAAACCAGATGAAGGAAACCTTTAATGGAAAGTGATTCGGCTATTGAAATGTTCCTTTTTGGGGTTAAACTTGCACCCTCTTCATCTGTTCATACTCTTTAAATCAGTTACAAATTAAATATAATTCTAAATTATGTAAATTATCAACCTAACAACAGTTTCATGTCTCTCGTTTTTTTGAAATACTGGCTGATTAGGTTTACAAACACAGCTAATACGTTCAATCAACTAAGCACGATTTTTAGGAAACAGAACGGAGGCGAAGTTGAGCTAGAGTAGCGGCATAGGAACTCTCAATTTCTCCAATCTTGTTCAAATGCCCATCAGATTTGACCTGAAAAAAAATGACAAAAAATTAAGTTTGTAAATTGGGAATTTGTAATTTAAGGTCCTAATTTAAGAATTTTTTAAACTGACAAAAATTTCAAAGAATAGTTGTGGAAACATCATGACATTTCGACATACGACATTTGGGGTCCAGGCCTAGGATCCTTAAAAATTCTACGCTGAAACTGGGAATGCGTTTTCGTAAGCATTTTTCGAAAGCACGAATTAATTCTCTGGATTATTTGAACGCGAATTCAAAATTTTGAATTTTTCGAATTTTATGATTTGAATTTGAATGCGAAATTGTTAGAGCATGAGAATTAATTCTTCAAATCATAAAAAAAAACTTGGGTATCAAAAGGCAAAAAACGATTGAAACCCAAGCTGAATGTTAAAGGGGAACTGGTAGAATTTATCAAAATTCTAGGAATTTTTGTTGTGTTCGTATTATTTTGAATTTGAGAACAGTTTACAATTTGAACAGGCACTCTCCGCACATTAAAGTGGGGATGTGAAAGCCTAAACTTGGGGAAGTGAAAGCCTAAACTGGGGGGGGGGGAACCCTAAACTTGGGGAAGTGGATTTTGAAATTTTGAGGTTTTCGTATACTGGAGATGTCGATTTAAGAATTTTAAATCTAAGGATGTAGGAATTATTTGCAGAAATTACCGTGAGTGCGGGTGGTGGCGGCATAAGTGAGTTGATTTCTTCCTCAATACAGGAACAAAGTTCTTGAACTTTGACCTGTGAGCTTATGATGGCACTGTCAACGTTAAGCGCAAATCGCAGTGAGTTTCCATATGTAAGCATCGAAATTCCAATTCCTGTTATAATTTATACCAAAGATCGTGTGAATATATTTAGCTTTTACTTATAATTATCATTGCCTCAATGAAGCAATTAATTACTCTAATTTACCTGCATTTCCGTTGAGATGGGGTGTCCAAAACACAATGTCAGGGACAGGGTAGCTCTTAAAGTAAGAACAAATTTCCCGAGGACCTGGGAAGCTGGAGAGAATCGCAGAAGCAAACCAGTTGGCTCCGACTAGATGAACATACCAAGTTGGAAAGCAAGATAACATAGACATTATCCAGATCATCGTCATGGGAAAAGTTGACGTCTTTACTTGGCTAAGGTCAACTTCATTTTGTTGCAGTCTTTCCTCACTGGAGGCTTCCCCGGGGAAGATCTTAATCACAGCCGTCGTGCTATAGAAATGAACGTCAGGTTTTCAGATTCAATATTTTTTTTCAGGTTAATTAAACGTTGGTTCACTTTTTAATGCAATTTTGGAGTAGTTTTCTGAACTTACAAGTGGTTTACCAACGTGTTGTCCGGATGACCACTTCTTGGAAATGGTGTAAAACATTGAATTTCCTGGGGAATCGAGTTTTCCTTCAAACCTTCCTTGACGCAGAATCGTCTAATGCCGCCCCCGACCGCTGAAAATAAAATTGCACTGAAAGAAACACCTTTCTGGTGACTGAGACGCTTAATATCTGCAACCGGGATTCTCCGTGTTAAGCCAAGGTGACAAATTTGCGTGAGCTTGGAACGCGGAAGGAACCAAGGACTTCTGTCGATGGTCACCATGTGTTTGAGAAGGCAAACTGGAATGGTCAGGAATTGGTAAAATATGTGAGATAACCTAATTAGGTTACTTTGGAGTATTTTGACCAGCTTATTCACGTTCAAATGCTTCTGAGTACACGCGGAAGCGTGCTTCCGATCTGTTTTAGAGCTTGGATTTGACGAGAAGTTTATGATTGGCTCCTTCGCCACATGCATATGAAATGAACGACTTTAGGATTGAGTAGCCATCGCCAATACTGTGATGCATGCGCATGATCACCAGGACTACGGGCTTGGCCCCATCTTTCGGAAGATATGAAGGAACGTAGAGATATTCCCACGGGGATTGACCTGGTGCAAACGGTTGGTTAGACAAAGGGCCGAGCAAGGTCAAGAGGTCATCCTCGCGCAGTGTTTGGTCCTTGTCCAGCACCGATTTTGTCTGAAATAGTCTGATGTGATTTTCAATCGAGAAAGATTTCTCCCATACCCAGAAGCTTAAAAAAAATAAAAAACAGAAATGGTTTTCAAATATGGTAGAAATATCGTTTTTTGTGCAAAGTTTTTGCCAGTATAAGAATATTTAGCACTGGAGTCGGCACGTGCCAAATTTAATTGGAATTCTTATTCATTCTACCGGATTCTGAATCAGTTTGCTGGAAAGCCGCCACTTCCTCTGTATTGCGGAAGTTATTTTGAATCGTTTATGACCAATTTGCTATTTTTAGCGTCTAGGAACTTTCATTTCAGTCAACTTCCTATGAATCCAGTAAATTGAATTTTAAGTCTTCCTGTCTAAACGCCGGAAGTAGATGGATCCACTTCATTGAATATTTTACACTTAAAACTCAATTAAAATTACGTAAGATACTCAGTTTTGCTCAATTTTGCAAAATAAAATACGACACAAAGATTTTGTCGGTAAAAAATTGTGGAAACGCGTGCGTGCTTTACCTGTATCCGCACCATCGTCGAAAATACTGTTGGTATTTGGGGTAGTTGAGTTTTCCCGTGAAAGGATTTTTGGAGAGCACAACTTCTTGAAGATACTTGACCCGGAATTCCTCAAGGGTCAACCCCCCTTCCACTGTCGTATAACCTAGAAGCACTGAATGTGGTTTTGAGTTCGGGTTGTGTGGGTCCTGTGCAAAGAGAACGTCCCCTCCGGTGACCATGACACATGACGGGTTTACCACTCGAGCTAATTGACCTATGACCCAGCGAAGTAAATACACAGGACCCGCTGCCACTGAAGCCAGAACCAAAATAGTCCATAATAGTGGCAAGACCAGAATGGCACCAAAGTCAAGTAGAGCAGAAGGCATCTTCCCTCCTAAGCTTCAATTTCCAACTGACTGAATTCACTCTCATTGTTGTCTTTTTTCATTGTTATTTTAATTGTTGGTTTAGAAGTCAAGTGCTATAAAGCTCTGATTTCCTACAGAATAGATTTTTTTAAAAGGAAGGACGTCCGGTGAAGGTTTGCAGTTTTTAAGTGAGTAAAATGTTAATTATCTAAGAATCACATCCCAACTCTTGTCTTCTTTTTTTTTTCTGCAAGATTATTACAATGGATTGTGAATGGTGGGTGACGCTGTAAGTGGCAGTGGAACGTTTGAAGGTGATCAAGAATTTCGATAACGAATGGCTTATTTGGTGGAAAGACCCTAACCTCAAACCACTTTTGCAAAATTGGGATAGGATAATATATATATATATATTTTGCAATAAAATTACTTTTTTTCTTACTGCATAAGAGGCTCCCTAAGCGTTTTGGGAATACGGTTATTGAAATTGGGGAATTTCTTTTAGTCGTTATATTTTTTGCTTCCAAATGTGTGAAATGTTCAAAAACTTCATAATTTGTGGACCATAACTTGATGTAATTGGCAGAAAGAAGTACCCTGGCAGAAAGTCAAGGAGCTCAATGGTAAAACTTGAGAGACATGATGCTAAAATTTTAGACGGAAGTTGAAGTTGATGACCTTCAGGGTCTTAAAACCATCCGAAATCAAGATTCTTCCGTATAATTGTGAATCATGTACGTCTTCCGCCAAGTTCAGCTTCATACATTTTTTGGCTTGAAATATTAGTGCTTCCTTATGTTTTTGAGTTTTTTATTCTGTTAAAATTTCTGACAACTGAAAAATCAGCGATTGTGGTGGAGCAGTTATTGCATTACTAGTTCAAGTTCATCAACTAATAAACTTATAAATTTTACCAAAGCTTATGTCTTCATTGATGCGGTAATTGGCTTGTACTTTGTACATCTTCGCTAAACATCTTGAATCGCTTTTCTTGTGAGCCAGTAACGGTGACCTCTTAGTGTCATCTCGTAAATTTGGTTTTACGTCAGGTTAGGTTAGGTTCTAGGCTAGGTTTGGTTAGGTTTTAAACTAGATTCGGTTAGGTTTTAGGCTTAGGTTTGGTTAGGTTTCGTTAGGTTTGGTTAGCTTTTAGGCTTAGGTTTGGTTAGTTTTTAGGCTTAGGTTTGGTTGGGTTTTAGGGTAGGGTGGGCTAGGTTTTAGGCTATGTTTGGTTAAGTTTTAGGCTATGTTTGGTTCGGTTTTGGGATAGGTTAGGTTAGGCTCTAGGCTAAGTTTGGTTAGGCTGGGCTAGGTTTTTGGATGGGCTTGGTTAGGTTGGGCTAGGTTTTCGGCTAGGTTAGGTTAGGCTCTAGGCTAGGTTTGGTTAGGCTGGGCTAGGTTTTTGGATGGGCTTGGTTAGGTTGGGCTAGGTTTTCGGCTAGGTTTTGTTAGGCTGGGCTAGGGTTTGTTAGGCTGGGCTAGGTCTTGTTACGCTGGGCTAGGTTTTGCTAGGCTGGGCTAGGTTTTGTTAGGCTGGGCTAGGTTTGGTTAGGCTGGGCTAGGTTTTGTTAGGTTGTGCTAGGTTTGGTTAGGTTAACGAGCCTCAGTTTTTAGTTGATATTTTTTCCAATTCAATTTGTGGCCCAGTGCTTAGAATTTTTTATCCCCTGTTGTAAATGATTGGGTCATTGGTGGTAAATGAAGAAAGTTATGAAAGTTGATGTTGGTAATTAGAAGTAATTGGATCATTTCTTGACACGTAATAAAGGAAGAGGATTGGGTGGGGAAAGGCCTTTCTTTTCTAGGAAACAATGTATAATTTTAGAGCCATAACTTTCTATCTCTCTTTTGATGGGAGTAGATGGTAAGGATACTTTTTGTGCAAGACAGTCACTCACTATTTCATGTTCCTCATAAGGTGCATAATGGATAAGCATCTCCATTTAAAATGCATTCTGTTACACATTCATGGATAAGGTCCCTCCTTTGTAGCTTATTCCTACTCTTCTACTTTCTATTTTCCTACATTTGTAGTATCTAGCAGAAAGGGCGGTTGTTGTTTGATAATTCAAAGTATGGGGCAGAGCCAGGAGTCCCTCCTGACTAATATTCTTTTCTTGTTGGAACCCGAGAAAGTGCGTGTGTCTGGCATTTAGGTGATACTAGCCTCTACTTTAATACTTTCTCCTACGAAGCAATGTCCCAGGAATTTCTCACTAAATGTTGAAACAGTATTGTCCTGCCTGGCGGGCTTGTTGGCTGGTAGTGAAAGTCAGCGCTTGCGCCAAGCTAGGAGAAAGTCTTGGTTTTAGATGGGAGAAAGAGCCTTGAAAAGATACTCTTATACCCAAAAAAGTATAAGTTGAGCTCTCGTGAGTAGAAAAAGGGACAGTAAGGGACTGGCTGAGGTTGGAGTTAGAAGTTGTCGTGACCTAGTCTACCAGATCACAAAGTTTAAGCTAACCTTAACCAAAATGTGTAAATTATAAAAAAGGCAAAGTTGGAAGAGAAGTTGAAAGAAATGACCTTGAAAATGGAGAAAAACTGGAAAAGTTGTAATTGGGATTTTCCGTGAGAGAAAGTGATTTAATTTTTATGAACTCAAATTCCTAACATTACCAAAAAGTGAGCCAATCTTTAAAACTTTTTTAGTTGTGCAGGACTTAATTTGTATGGATTTTTTCTTATGCTGGGTAATTATTCCAGTTTTTCAATTAATTAAAAACCCGTCGTGTGGATAATTAGTTCTTAAAGAAAAGTAGCNCTGGGTAATTATTCCAGTTTTTCAATTAATTAAAAACCCGTCGTGTGGATAATTAGTTCTTAAAGAAAAGTAGCGGATTAAGTTACGCTTGAAGCGTCAAAATAAAGGAATATCAACACCACCAATAACACCACTGGACCGAGCAGAAGCATTGGAGATAAACATCTTTGAAATTAAAATTTAGTACCACTTTCCTTTTCATTTAGTAGTGAATTACATGTATGCTTTTCCTCCAGTCACTTAATTATTTTAATTAGTATTTACTCAAAAGATCAGATTGAGCTTTAAAAAGCCTCTTCACACAACAGAACATTATAGAAATGTTCTGTTGAGAATTCAAATTTTCTAATTTTTGAAGAGTGATGAATTGTTTCTGGAAAGTTGTTTGCACAACTTTCGGTTTTCTTACATTTTTTTGGTTTTTTTAGGCATTTTTTTTTTTTTTTAGTGGTGAATTACATGTATCCTTTCCTCTCACTTAATTATTTTAATTAGTATTCACTCAAAAGATCAAGTTTTAAAAAGCCTCTTCACATCACAGAACATTATACAAATTTTGTGAGAATTCAAATCTTCAAATTTTTTAAGAGTTATAAATAGTTTCTGGAAAGTTGTCTGCACAACTTGCGGTTTTCTTACATTTTTTTGGTTTATTTTTAGGCATTTTTGTTCCTCAAATTGAGCTTGTTTGCTCAATGTTTTCTGTAAGTAGATTTGTGTTAGAAAGGTTAATTTGTGTTAGGCAGGTGGTTGATTTTGAAAGTCTTTGTGCGTGAGACAGGTGGATTGATTGGACCGAATCTCTCTCTCTGCTCTGATCTTTTTTTTCCAACCTGGAAATCTGATCTCCGAGCTCTATCCCGCCCCGCTTTTCTTTCATTCAGTCACCTATTGTGGTTGAACTCTAGTTCAAACGTAGAATCGATCCCCGTGTCTAGAATCAATGAACCAAAAGTATGTACCCTTGGCACTTGAACTTGAATAAAATCTAAGAGAAAAAAAACAAAATGGGCCTAGCTAAAACTGCATTTTGTCGTTCTGAAACGTTTGGTAAGCTTAATTTCATGGTGTGTTTTATTTAATTCTTTCAAAAAGGGAAAATGTTGAAGTAACGGTTTCAATTTTAAGATTTATTTTTGTCTAATGTTTTTTTTTACAAAATATTTAGCTTGGTAAAAAGTGCCACTTTATATGTATTTTTTAAAAAAAATCGTAAATCATCGGCAGATTCAAGAGGATCAAGTATACTTTTTTAAAGGATCTTACGGACTTTAACCAAGCCGATCCTCAAACGTGAAACTGAAACTGAAGTACACGGAACGTGTTTGCAAAACTATGAAATCGCTCGATCGATCAATCAAACCCGATCGGTCAATTAAGCCGAGGACTTGTGACCCTTCTGAGGCTTTTTAAGATTTAAATTCATAATCATTTGTACAAAGTTGCTAGTTTCGACGTTTGTCATCGACAAATGAATGCTCCGTTTTTAATAATTAAAGGCTGTTAACTTAAATAATTAAGTAATTTAATTTGAGCTGCAATTTCAACGCATGAGCAGAAGGCTAATTTTTGGAATGATAGTGTATTTAAGTTTCATGATGCTCATTTTAGTTTGTAAATAATGTAGTTTTGTTGATTCATGCTTAAATTTTTGTATAATGATTTTGTGAATAAGTAATATGGTTTGAGAGTGATGACGATTTGTGCCTGATTTGACCCCTTAATTGTTCTGGATAAAGTCCATTAGGAGTCTGTCAAAGTAGTATTAGAAGAGAGATGAGGAGGGAAGGAATAAGAGAAAGTTAGTGAAAGTGGATTGTATTAGTATTCGTTGAATCGTTGATTCCCAGCAGGGTTACGGAATTAATCAAAATGAGCTTCTGTCTCCCTTTTTCAATTATTCATCGCCCTGTCCTTTTCTTCTATTGTAAATCCTGTATATTGTGGAGTGTTGGTTCCTTTTTTTAGTAGTAACTCAAGTAGTTTCTGGATTTGATTAGAAAGTCTTTCTGGAGAGAGTGACAGGAGGCGGAGAGTGAGAGCGTGAAGTGGGGAGAAAGTTGATGAGGATGAGTGTATTAATAGGATCCATTATTAGATCATAACTCCCAAATCTATTCAGACACACTCAAACACTTTCACACTATTGGATACAATTGGGTCTTATCGTAGGATAAGACCCAACACCCCCAACACCCATGGGGGTGGAGGAAGGCCCTGTACAAGACCCAAGCATACAGTGACAATCTGTTTAACAATATTTAGAATATAAAGAAGTTCAATTAAGATAGAGATAGAAGAGAAAGTCTTTGATTACATTATAGATGCATCATCCTTCTACTTTTTTTTTGGTAGGAGAAAGTAGCAAATAAAAAAGAGAAAAGGATTAAGTGCAAATTTCCACCTAAATCACTGCATCTGCTTCTCTTCTATCGTCCCTCTGCATAAAATTACAATTTACGGTGACAGTTTATCATATGGAAGAAGTCTAGACACTATTTGATTTATTTGGGCCAAAATATTGTCCAATGTGGCTTAGATTTTACCCTAATAACGCTGGAATCGCTGGATTTCTGAATTTAATTGTTGGTGATTCTGGATTGGCTATAATTTATTTGATCTAAATCTATATTGGTGAAAACTGGAAAAAAAAAAGGCTTATTGGATTAATTGTGGCGGAACGTCCAATAAATGTGAATTTGAGCCGTATGCGGATGTGTTGTCCCTCCTGCTAATCAGTGTATTACGCGGTATGTCATTACGTTCGATAAGATCAAATTTAGACAATAGAGTGGGAAGGACGGTATGATAAGGAAATAAAAGGATGACACACTGGGAGCTTAGTACAACTCAAATTAGTACTAATTTTCTGTTTTCTAGTAACGTCAAGCGTATTTCTTCCACAGAACTGGTTAATTTACTATACAAATTCGTTAAAATACGTTTGGATTGACAATTTTTTTTAACCTGGATTCTAAATAGGAAAAAGACTCAGAGAAAGTAATATACTCATTGTGATATCCGTGTAAGTGAAATCCGTTCAGATAAATAATTGCTAGCATGTGAAATTTAAAAAAAAAAGCCTGCCGAAATGCTTCATTTGGATTCCTTTCTATCAGGTTTGTTCCCATTTTGCTGTTTAATTACAACGCCATTTAAAAAAATTCTGGAGCTACTGAAAGCTAAATAGGGCCTAAATAAGTTCGACTGGCTGGTCTCATACGAAATATAATTGAAATATTTTACTTGAATCTTGAATGAAATATTTGATGGAACGCTAATTCTCAAAAATTGGTTTTGATGAGATCAGTTAACTAGAATAATTTAAGTTTGATTTACTAAATGTCTCGGTGTTTTTTAGATTTGCTACTTTAAAAAAAAAGTGGGTCTCACATTTTGAAATCGTTTGACTATCCTCGGTATTTACTTGGAATTAATTCGTTATTCTCAGCTTGTATTCTCAAATCCTGAATGGCATGCTAAATTCCTCAGTTAGATAGATAAAACGATTGTACTTTGAGGACATTGTGAGGATGCTTTGAGGATACTGTGAGGATGTTTTGAGGATATTGTGAGGATACATGTTGTCCGGACATGTCACATGGTGATTCAAGTTGTTCTTGCTGTTCTTTTGATAAACAGGATGAAAGTTGAAATGGATCTGTCCACTTTGCTCATATCTTCCTTCCTTCCGATGTCAGACCCCAAGTGGACTTTAGGAAGCGGCTGATTGTTAGAGTGCCTCGAGGTTGTTGACCATTTGGCAGCGGGTGGTCTCCGATTTTCATTTTCGCTTTTCAGGCACGCTTCTATCTACTTTCGGCTATTTTGAGACAAGTTGTAGGTCTAAAAATAACTTCATTTGACCCATCCCTTCCAAATTGTTTCCCCGTTGGAGAAATATTGTGTTTGCGGGGTATGGCGAAGTCATTTTGAGAATATTTCTGTAAGGTCTGTTGTGTTTTGGAGTTCTAAAGCCTTATTCTTGCTTTCTCCTAGTTGTGATTGTCATTCTCGAGTGTTTCTCTGGAGATTCCATGATGAAGGAGAGTTGGAGGGAGAATTTGAATTGGAATAATGTCCTCCTGTCACAATGAATAAATGATTAACCTCTCCTAGTACAATTACTGAACTGCAATCACAAGACTTTAGATGAGCCAAGGGCACAAACATACATTTTTAATCGACTCAATTTGACACAACTTACTTGGCACAAACAGAATCCAGATGTCAAGCATTTATACAAATTAACAATAGTGGCTCCCCATTTCCGCTTCAAGGCATCAGGAAGTATAAATAGCGTTTCGCAGAATTCGCTAGGGTACAAAATTTTATTATAACCCTAGCCCTTAACTAAGCCTTAAAGGGTCCAAATATATGGACTAATGATCTTATGCTAATGATAATATGGGTTAATAGTCCACAAATAATTGGTACTAGGCGCAAAATAACGTAAATTCTGAGATGTACTCCGCTAAAAATTAAAAAAAAATTAAATTCACTTCCATTTTTTTTTCATAGATTGAATATCGAGACTTTGCATTTTTAGTGTTTCAATTCCAATGTATCTGGATTCATAAATTGTAAAAAATTTGCATAGATTCTCCAATTTGGTAGCTCAATTTTAAAAATATTTTGTAGGTAATTCTGAATTCGGGGGTAATGATGTACTACGGGCTGAAAATTCTATGACAAATATTCAAAAAATATTTAATTATAAAAAAAAATTTAAATTCACTTCATTTGTTTTTAAATTGAATATCGAGATTTTGGATTCATAATTGTGCAAAATTTGCATAGACTTTCCAATTTAGTAGCTCAATTTTAAAAATATTTTCTAGGTAATTCTGAATTCGGGGGTAATGATGTACTAGGGGCTGAAAATTCTATGACAAATATTCAAAAAATATTATTGTCATTGGTATAAATAATTCTATTTTCTGATTCTTTAGGCAGTGACCCCATGACCTAAGTGAATATCCTGATTTTTTTTTGTCGTACGGCATAGCTAGTTTGCATAGCTAGATTTGAATCTTTGATTCTATCATTTGAGCGACCATGTGTTTTGATTTAGTATTGATTTGATTCCGGTTTCCGTCATTTCTTATCATAATACAAGATAAATGTAGGCCCCTATCCTTCCGACGGAATTATTTTAAGTCCCCTCATAGTCCCTTGTTTCGTACTGCACGCTTCAGTTGCTAGGGATCACATTCTAAAAGGATTCCACAAATTTTTGTTCTCGACTGACAGAAGGCCAATTGCAAACTTGTTCCCAAAAACTGACCAGCCGGACATACCCTTCGGTTGTCCCTTCAAATGAATTTTGCCAAAGGCCTGGTGGTGGTCAGTCATCAAATTTGAACAATTTGAAGTTGAATTGATCCCTAAATCAGAGCGAATCCCTTGAAAGCTAATCGCCAGACAGACGGGGTCCTTGAGTAGTCATAAAGGAACCTTAAATTATTATTAGGTTTCGACTGGCCCATTGCTCCCAGACTAAATGTTTCCCTCCTTGATTTATGTTCATTTCCTGCTGGACCGATATTTGAAAATGTTTAAATTGGAGTTGGAGGCTTATGGATTAGAATCATTTGGAGTGGATCTTTTGACAGTTGGTGCATGAGTCATGGTCATTGCACGCTGGATTTGAAGTGGACGGAGGTCAAGGGAAGGAAGGGCCGAGAGACCCTTCGAAATAGTTTTGTAAGGGTCGAAGGGTCACTTGAGCTTGGGTTGAGCTGGGTCGTGCTAATCCTAAGACGCCTTTCCAACGCCCGTCAATTAAGACTTGTGTGGATTGTGAGTAAATGGAGGGTGGAAGATTAGAGAAAGTGTTCTTGGAGTGGTAGTGAAAGTGAAGAAGAGCGTAGGGAGTCTAATGACTAATTAATCCTCCCACCCATCAAAGATCCTTGATCTTTGGCAGATCTTTTCCACTTTGGGGGCAGGGTATGTTGCTGAGGGCCATTTGTCTAATTGGACTTTTCTGATGATGTAGAAAATTGGGTGGGGATCGGGGTAGTGAATAGGGGAACAAGCGTAGGGTGTTATTATCTTCTCATAATACAACAAGAATCAAAGGAATTGTAAATTGGGGAGAAAAAGTTTCTGTTCTTCAGTTTGTTTTGATTTCCACATTTTGTTGAGACGTTTTAGAAAGCTTTAGGGATAAAATTCAAAATTAAAAGGGCAGGTTTAGTAGAATGAATTAAAGTAATTAGAAGATACGTAACTGGAGATGGTGGTACAATTCTTGAGATCGGGACATTAAAAATAGGCCGTTTTGAATTTCAAATTAACGGTGAGAACCTTTGTAGAATTTTAATGCTTACTTTATCCAATAATTAAAAATTCAAATTATGAAAATTTAAAAACTATAAGCTAGAAATTGGAAACAACGTCGTAAAACGGGAAACAAACTCCCGCAAAAAAAACGGCAACCGTTATGATGAAACCAAACAAGTCCGTCCTAGGACGGGCTGGATACACTAAAAGTGTAAAATTTATGTGCCAGTATCCACCCCGTCCTTGAAAGGGCTCGTTAAATTGGTCGAAATAACGACCAAATGTAATGTGGACTTTTTTTTGTAAGGGTCACTCGTTTCCTCTCGTATGTTTGGGACGCCGTGATTCCGCAGTTCAGCACGTGGGGTGGGGCCGTGTTGGTTGGACAGGGGACGCGGTTTTTCCGGAGTTTTTTAGGTTGAGAGTATGCGAATGAGTTTTTTGCTCCGGCCCTTTTCTTCCTCCAAAGAAAAGGATGTGATCAGCATCACAATCACTCACCACCACCAACTCCCTTTTATATATAGTAATGGAGATGGCGGTTGGTTTTGATTTCCGTGCCATAGAATTTTAGACCAATTGAAATTGGCTCAAATGCCTTCTATCGTTCTAAAACGTTTAAACTTTATACACAATAAGAATTTAGTAAATATAGTTAATTGTATTCTAAAATTAAGGTTTTTAAAATTAGTTGGAAGAAAACCAAATTATACGTTTTAGTGTTTGCAATTATAAGGTAAGCCATTCTAATGTTTGAAAGAATTATTACAAAAACATTTATTGACATTTTCCGTCACGACTGATAGGTTTTTTTTTCACCGTAAAATTCTTGGCGTTTAAGTTGTTAAGCTGGTAGATTTAGGTTTTTTTTAGAACTCTCAATGGATTTCGATCGTGTTCCTTTTCTCGTACTATGTACTACGTGCGTAAACGTGGTATGGTGGTGATTCTTTTTGAATTTTCCCTGGTTAGAAATGACTTTTTGAATGGGCCTTGCTCTAACTTCAATGCGATTGTGGGACGTGTGGTTCTTAGGATTTTTTTTCTTTGGCGAAAGTAAGGAGAAAGTATAAGAGCAAAGAATGGAGCCTCATTTTGTGAAAAGACAAAGGAAATTCAGGGTTGGATTCCTCTCGTGAGCAATTTGAGCGGATAAATTCTTCCCCTCCCTAAGGTCCACTTCCCAAAAATCCAAAAATCTCTTCTAAACCTAAATTCCCAATATTCCTAGCAAGAATCTCATGTGCAAGATAATATCACCAAAGTTTTTTATCTTTTTGATAATTTAAAAAAAAAACTCTTGGATAACTTATGAAATATTGGTGGGCATAAAGTTTGTCACCAAATCCCATTGGCCTGTAATACAGGCCCTATATTCCAGCACCAAAGGTAATAATTTAAAAAAAAACTCTTGGATAACTTATGAAATATTGGTGGGCATAAAGTTTGTCACCAAATCCCATTGGCCTGTAATACAGGCCCTATATTCCAGCACCAAAGGTAAAGGTATCCTGTAATTAAAAGCTTAAGTTGTGAATGGTGTCATAAAATGACAGAGAAAGCTCTTAAGTAAGTCTCCGGGAAGATGCTCATTTTGGCTCGTGCTGAAGTTTTCTTTTTAAGATCTTTTGGCAATGAAAGCCATTGCTAAGCATCGTCGCATTAGAGAGCCCTTTCCCCAATGGCCCTTTTGGAATCGATTAGACATTTGAATATTTTATTGGCAGCCGAGTATCCTCTTGGCACTTTCTTTCTCATTCATTTGGGAGGAACGGTCATTGGATTGTACAACTGGCGACTCTTTGGCTAAAGACTTTGAAAGAGGATTTCGAATGTGCTGGATGCTGGAATATGCTGGAATATACTGGATTCTGGAATGTGCTGGATGCTGGAGTGTTCATGGTATAGACGTACAGGGCCACATCTGGAAAGGATGTGAAAGCGGTTGATGCAGGAAATGAGTCTAGTCTTTCTGTCTCTTCGGTGTTGGTTATAGTTGGTACACGGAGAAAGTCATTCAAGAGTTTGCCTACAAGGTTGCCTAAAATTTGGGATTTTATTTGGTTTTTTAATAATCATAAACCCGTTTTTCGATATCCAAAACTTGTTCCCACGCTGTACATGCCCATAGGCCCATGCCTATGTCCCTGTGTTATGTCTTGAAGAAAGGAGATCCGGTCGTTAGAGGCGGAGACAATGGAAACGAGGGCGACTGGAGAAAGTAGGTTGAGAAATTGAAGGCGTCTTGAAAAAAGAAAGTGGCAAAAATAATTTGGCAGAGACAGAGATCAGTTCTGATTTGGTTTTTTTTTCTTGGCAAGAAGGAAATTGGAATTTCTTTTCTCTGACTAGGATGACAATTGGTTTGTTATTTGGGAATTGAGTGAAGGAAGATTGAAATGGAAGGCTACGATAAGGCTAAGTTTCAATTTGCATCTTTTCTCAAGAGAAAGATCTTGATTTTGTTGAGAAGAGAGGCAGGAGACTGGCTCTTAAGATGTTTTTGAAGATGATGGTGGCAGATGGTTGCAAGATTTTGATTTTGGATCGTAACAGTTAGATTCTCAGGGAATGATACATTCCAGAATTTCTGGATTTCTCAATTTGAAGCTTTGAAACAGCTGATACTTGGACAGTCACAGTTGGCTTTGATTCAAGGACCTGTCCCACATTGTATAGATAGGACTAAAAATCAGTTTGGAATCTGTATGCTCTATCTTAGACAACAAAATTATTTTTAATTATACAATACACTACTTTTAAAAAGTTTGAATTTTTTTTCCGAACTCAGTTTGAACATGCCGTAAATATGACGTAAATTTTAAAATTCCAGGTTAGATAATTTACACATTCCAACGCAGTTTTCACTAAAATTGATGGGAATTTTTAGAAGAGAGTAGTGAAATTATTCCAAGAAGTGTGTAGATAGTATGGAAAATGGTTCTAATTCGAGAAAGAACTAGTAAATGGAAATTATGGCAAGCATTGTAGCCACCCTTGTACAAAGTTAAGAAATATGGTCGGAGAAAGTGTTGGATAGGTTTGGGTGGATTATTTCTTATAAATTCTAAGATGGATTTGCATATGGTTCTTACAACGATGGCGTCTTTCTCCTTACTCTCCTTCGTTCTTGGATGGAATTTGAGTAAGTAATGAAGATGGATTCTCAGGGGGAAGAACTAATTAATTATTTCATCCTCTTCCAATGGAATACAAATGAGAAAGGCACAAGGATCTTCCACATGAATCCAGACTTAGTAGTGCCTTTTGCTTTTTCTCGAGACAAGGCTTCTAATTAAAAAGAACAAAGGTCAAGACTCGTCACAAAGATTCAACATGAAGAATTATGGGAATTCTGTAATTTAAAATTTTAGTCAAACTAAACTAAAGGAAGCACATTCCAACGAAAATTTCCTGTTTGCAAAGCCATACAACCTACCCTCTACTTCTGTGCTCAAGTAATAAGCAGTTAAAAAAATTACATCATGTAGATTACAGGGTAACCCTTAGGTTAAGTTCATCATC
>JABASL010000023.1:0-40692 GCA_019775825.1 Neanura muscorum | reverse complement strand
AAGCGTACTTAAAGGAATGCCGAAACGAGGACAAGAGACAACATTGGGTCTTTCATAAAATCCAAGGAGCAGCCAACGACAGGTGAAGAAGTCATGAAGAGGTCAAAGTTCAAAGGTCGTGCCAGGGAGTATAGTTACTATGTTTTAAGATAACTATTGTTTAATTTTTTAACAAATTTGTGTTCAGAAGGAAAGCTTTCTCTTTTAGCGTCTTCTGAATAAAAATTATTTTGTTTTTCGTGTCATCTGTTGACGAAAATGAGAAATATAAAATGTGCTGAATTTCAACCCGCATGAGATGCATTGAAAAAAATAATAAAACACCACACCGGCTTTCACAGTTACAGAGTTAAAGTTAATTAATTTCGGATTAATTGTGTAAGATCGGTTCAGTTTTTAATTAAAAATGGCTAAACCAATGCCAAAGTTTGTTCCTCCAGTGATTAATGACAATGAAACTGGATGGGGACCCACTGGTGTACCAGAACAGTTCAAGGACATGCCGTATCAACCATATGCCAAAAGTGATCGATTAGGAAAAGTAAGCACTGATTCTTTGAAATATAAAATTTAAATTCATGAATCTGCACCGTACACGTCGGGCGGGGTCAATTCGATGACATGGATCCAACGATAATTGAAACAAATTTTTGTAGATAGCTGATTGGACAGGAACGACATACCAAGATAGACGATTCCAAAGTAAGCAATAAATTGAATCTGACCAATAATCCTTTGTTAGTGATCTGTACCTTTGGGTTCTGGTCCATCCTGTTTTGATTGAACGTCAGACATTTGAAGAGCTTTTTGAAGAAGGTTCGCAACTAAACTTGTCGTTTGATTAATAATTTTTAGACAAATACAACTCAACATTTGGAATCGGAGCTGGAAATCAATTTGCATATTTTCACGATGAAGATGAGAGCTCCTTTCACCTTGTTGATACAACCAAAATTCAACGACCAATGTACCAGAGAGCCAAATTTCGTCCCAATCAGCGTTTATTGAGGAATCAACGTGGTCAACAAAGACAAGGACCTGGTGGTAATCAACAACTGAAGTCTGGTAAAGGTAATCGTAAAATGCAGCGGGGCGGGGGACGAGGTCGTTATGATCAGAGAGGTCAAATGAAGAATCGTGAAGCGTCTGTTGTCGTTAAGGCGGATTGGAAAAGTATTGAAGAAATGGATTTCCCTAGACTGTCCAAGCTTTCACTTCCAAATGTGAAAGAGGCAGTTGACATGTAAGAACCGATTTTGTTGACTTGCTTTAAACTTCTACTTTTTTTTGTTAAGCTTTGTGTAATTATTGATTAATCTAACAAATGCCTGTCTATTTTGCAGTGTTAAATGTGGTTCCATGGAATGGTATGACAAAACATATGACCGAGTAAACGTTCGCAGCGAAAGACCTTTGATTGCATTAGATCGAATTATTCACACGGTTACAACGGCCGATGATCCCGTAATTCGAAGGGTAAGATAACTTTTGATGCTTTTGATACCTTACTTTACGAATAGAAGCACAGGATTTGATCATCTCTTACGCAGTGTTGCGTTCTGGATATAAACGCTGTGCAATAACAAAAGTTAAGCCTCGATTACCGAGAAGTGGAGTGCGTGAAATACGCTCACTTTTCCAACTGTCCCGGCACAGTCCATAATTCAGGATTTGATCATCTCTTACGCAGTGTTGCGTTCTGGATATAAACGCTGTGTAACAAAAGTTAAGCCTCGATTACCGAGAAGTGGAGTGCGTGAAATACGCTCACTTTTCCAACTGTCCCGGCACAGTCCATAATAAAAAATTTTATATTTTCCGATATTGAAAGTGTTGGTGATAGCAATTGTTATCATTAAATAGAATTAGTTACTGTATACCGTTTTTTTTCTTTCCAGATTTCAAAAACAACCGGAAATGTATTTGCCACTGATACTATCCTGGCTACGTTGATGTGCGCGACTCGATCAAACAACTCTTGGGATATTGTCGTGAACAAATTTCAAGACAAATTATTTCTTCGACAAACGTGACAACACCTTCGGTAAATTAAAAAATTCTCACAAATTCGTAAGAGAAACACGTACGGTTTGAGTAAATTGACTGGTATTATTACCTATATTTTTATTTCAGATCTTTTAACCGTAAATGAAACTTCCAATGAGCTCCAGGTTGAAGATCCAGAAATGCTGAATACACTGAGCCTGGAAGCCACTTTTGTTTGCAACAATTTCTCCCAACAAGTTCTGAAAACCGTAAGTTTTTAGTTTTACTATATGTCCAAGAAATGTCGAAACTAGAGTCACTGCTTTGCTTTATAAGTAGCAAAGTAGTGCTACAGATTTCGAAAATAAATGTGCTGCCCTAAAGACCCTGGTTTTTGTAAATGAAATTCCAGACCGTTGTGGTTGCTACAAACACTTAGATTTAGTTTTTAGCACGTCCATCCCCCTAATTTATAAGATTCTAGAACGTCAACGAAAATCGATTCTTAATTTGATCTCATGTTTCTTCAGGGAGAGGATCGATTTAAATTTGAAGAGCTCAATCCCTTTATTGCTGAAGGTGAAGAACAGAAAATGGCTTCAATTGGCTATAGATACCGGAAATGGGATTTAGAAGGAGGAATTACACTTGTAGCCCGATGTCAACACGACGCTGTTATGCAGGGCACCAACGGTGAAATGCAATTCATCAACATCAAGGCTCTCAATGAATGGGATCCGAGAGTAAGTAACGGATACGGATCATGTTAAAGCTTTATCTTATCACTATTAATGTTTGGTTAGCTTGGTAATTGTGAATAATATAAAACGCTGAGGGAGTTAGGGATATTTTTACCAGTATTTAGTCGTCCTGTTGCTGGACTTAAGTTAACTTTGACTTTCAGTATTCTGGTGGTGTTGATTGGCGTCAGAAATTGGATTCTCAGCGAGGCGCTGTACTTGCCAATGAGTTACGTAACAACGCTTGTAAATTGGCCAAATGGACAGTGCAAGCACTTTTAGCAAGTTCTGATCAGTTGAAATATGGGTAAGCGAGTTACAGCGTCGTTTTACACGGTTTGAATTAAGTCGGCACTGGAATATTTTTTTTTTATTTGTGCAGGTACGTTTCTCGAGTGAATTTACGAGACGATTCAAATCACGTAATTTTAGGAACACAGCAATTCAAACCAACTGAATTTGCTACCCAAATCAATTTGAACATGGATAATGCATGGGGAATTCTGCGATGTGTTATCGACTTGTGTATGAAACAACCAGATGGAAAGTATTTGATTCTCAGAGATCCAAACAAGGTAATTTCTAGGAAGTATTTTCACACTTTTACCTCGATGAGACGCTACAGTGGAAAATCGAAACTAAGAGTCACTACTCTGTTTAACTAAATAACAAAGTAGTGCTATAGATTTCGAAAAGGAATTGCTGCCATTATGCCCTGATTTCACCACCATTGAATCCCAGACACCATGGTTGCTACATAAAACAGATCATAATTGAGTCCCTCACCTTCAGCATTTCAAGCGCATCGAGAGTACCCAATTTAAATGTTGTTTCTCTTTTACAGCCACTGATTCATCTGTTTGATATTCCCGATAACACATTTGATTCTGACGAAGAGGGCTCATCAGAAGATGGTGGAGGTAATTCATTATGCACTACTTTGCAATTTTATCATCAAATCAAATCATTTTTCACACTTCCGTTGTTATATTTTCAGACGATGAAGATAACTAAATTGAAGGTGTTCGGAGGTGGATAGGATATTTGATATAGGTGAAACTTATAATTTATACCAAATATACAATTACTTATTCGTAATTTAAGGAATTACATTTTAAATTGACATCTATTAATTGCAATAAATGTTAAATTCAACTCGATGCACCGAATGTAGCAAACCTGTCTGCCTGGCAATATTTTTTAACCCTCCTTTTTTCGTCTTCGCATTTCAAACCTCGACCTTGGAGTGTTTTTTTTGCAGGTTGTTTATATTCAACTAGAATGGCTAGAATTGAAGCTTGTTGTGTTGTCCTGTGTTGTTAATTTAACTAGCTGAGCAGGGCCATTTAGAAAAATTGAGTATAGCTTTAGTTTATAATTAAATGCTGCGAAGTTAATGATTATAATTTTATGAGGAGTTAATGTTTCGTAATAATGGTGTTTCGTGATACAATTAATATAACCAGCTACCACGCCCAATTCCATATTTGTATCCTGCAAATACTATTGAGTTTTTAAAACCTTCACAACTGAGATAATTTTTGCTAAAGGATTGAAACATTACCGTCGAAATGATTCTGGATTTCCTAATTCTAGTTTTAACAAGTGCTTTAATATGGATCCTGTTTGAATTTGTGTCCAAGCGGAATGCTCCCCCAGGTTAGTTTAGCTCTTACAAGCTAAAATTTCCTTAAAACTGAAATTTTGAGGCATTAGAATCATAATTTTATTACAGTTCAATTAATAATTAAATTATTCGTTTTTTTTCTTTCTAAACTTTCAAGGTCCGATTCGACTACCAATTGTTGGAGCCCTGCCCCAAGTTATACGTGCTCATTCCCAAGCACATTTGGCTCTGCAAAAGTTATCGAAAAAGTACGGCGAAGTAATGCAAATAAAACTTGGATCATGTGAAATCGGTTTGCAAAAAATTAAGAATTTTATGGAATCTCTTTGTCCATGTGTCTGACATTGAATTACTTTTTAATGTTTGAGCTTGTCAAATTAATGTCAATTCTACAGTTGTCATATCTTCATACGAAGCTGCAAAAACGATTTGCAACAAAGATTCGGTTGTGGGCCGTTTTCTAAATAGTGTTTTGGCAATCAGGAATTTTGGGAAGCCAATTGGTAAAGACTTTAGATACTGCTTACTCACAAATCCAAAATCAATTATATTTAGTTGTTTTCCTTAGGGATTGTGTTCAGTAGCGGAGAATTCTGGAAAACAACAAAACGTTTCGTTGTACGTAATCTCCGGGACTTTGGATTTGGAAATTCAAGGAATATGGAAACAGTAATACATGAACAAGCGGACGAACTGATTCAGCGCATGTCAGTAGGAATCGGATGCGAGGAAATACTTGATTCGAACAAATGTTTTAGCATTCCTGTTGTAAATGTACTTTGGGGAATGGTAACAGGTGAAACGTTTCCTCAAGATAGTGAGAAACTGTTAAAATTACTAGAAATACAGGAAAAGGTTCTGAAAAGTGGAGATTTCGCAAGTGGAATTGGACTGAGCTTCCCGTTTCTTGCCCATTGGTTTCCAGGACTTACTGGCACAGCAGAATATAGTATGATGCAGCGTTGTCTTCAAACATTCGTGAAGGTAACCAGTGTTTTCTTTTCAATTTTATCGAATCTTACATCTGAAGAATCAAAATTCAAACAAGCTGTTTCCAAACTTTTCAGGAAATGATGGATTCGCACAAGGAAAAATTGAAATCCCATTCTCAACCTACCTGTTTTATTGAAAGGTTGCTTCTTGAAATTCAAAGAAATGAAGCGTTGGCAAACTCAGAATTTACTGGTGAGATAATATTTAGTAGAGATGCTATTAACCAGATTCGTTACCTGTTTGTAATTCTTTGTCCAAAATTTAAGGGTCGTAAAGCCCCAACGTTTGCTTTACGACCTTGCGAAATTTAAAAAAAAAATGTTCTGTTTCAAGAGGAGCATGGAATTATAATATTGATGGATTTACTGGTTGCTGGAACGGAAAGCTCCAGTTCTAATCTCGGATTCTTAATCCTATACACGTTGATATTCTCAAGCGTTCAGGCCAAAATTCACGAAGAAATTGACAGAGTACTCGAAAATGGTCGACAGCCAACGCTGGAGGAAATGAACAGGTTAGAAGCTTAGTTCTATAACTTCAAAATTCTGGGATACGTGATGCAAATTATTAGGTCCCGGTCAAATCGGAAGTAGTATTTAAGCAATTAAAATCGATTTCATCCATTTTCAATACAATTTCAGGTTTCCATATATTCGGGCCGTTATTCTTGAAGTATTTCGGCATGCCTCAGTTGTACAATTTACTCCGCCTAGAACCTCGTCACAAGACATAAACTACAACGGTGCAGTGATCAAAGCAGTAAGCAGTGAACAAATTGTCATTTAACTAACGACTAACCCTATAAAATAATTGCGGATATTTAAATAGGGAGTTCCAATACTAGTAAACTTGTTTACAATACATCATGATGAGAAGTTATGGAAAGATCCTTGGAATTTTCGACCTGAACGATTTCTCAGTACCAATGGACAACTTGACCAACAATTGGCAGAGAGAGTTGTAATTTTTGGATTTGGTAAGATAATTTTAGAATTATTTAATTTTTTTTTTTGCGATTTTTTTTTATTTGATTGGTCAAAATATTTTGTAAAATTGTTTGAAGGATCAAATATCAAATTCTTTTAGTTTCTAATATCTGTACTACCCAAGGAAGAAATGAAATAAAAATAAAAAAACAATTTGAAGGTTGAGTATCTGAGAAAAAATTAAACGTAACCAAACTGATATTAAAACGATTACAACGAACGAAAATGAAAACACTCATGTACTTTATGTTAACGCCACTCATATTTCTGTGCCGTATATTTCGCGTTCTTCGTGTCTTTTCGGAGGTTTTAAGCATGTTGATACGCAGTTCTATAATATGACTTTGATTTTTGTAAAACATTTTTTAAATGTGTCCCATTTATTTCTAATATCTGTACTACCCAAGGAAGAAATGAAAATTCGATGGGCAAATAAAGAAAGTGTCAATCTAATAGAGAATTGATATGTACAAAGGACGCCCTAAAATTATTTAATAATTTAATATTTGCAGTTTGATTTTGAATCTTAATCTTATCAAAATTTTGGATTTTTTTATAGGCCACCGCCTCTGCCTTGGTCAGCGATTCGCGGAGTCCATCATTTTCCTATTTTTTACCAAACTTTGTCAAACATTCGAATTTCTTAATTCTCCTGGAGAGAAAGTTCCAACACTTGAGCCAAAAGTTGGTTTCACATTATCACCACAGCCTTACCGAATTATTCTAAAGAAGCGATAGTATACTTGATTACTTCCAAATGAAATATAAAGAATATATTTAATAGAAAAAAAATTTGAAATACCAATAATTTGAACATTATTTTGACTAACGTGTCCTATTAGATCTTTTGCAAATATTACGAAAATAAAGCTTCAGACGAATATTTTGCTTCACATTTTCATTTTCGAATTTACTACGCGAAAGTGAAGCTTCAGTGCCATTTAATAAAATTTTACTTTAATGTATCTCCCTACACTTGCATGGCAGATGAAGCTTGCCTTAGTTCTGAAGCTCAGGAATAAAATTGGCAATAAATTTATTAGTTAAAATTTTTGGTAATTCTGCAATTTTAGTTTTTTCTTAAATTGCTTCGTAAAATTGTCGTTGACAGTCGTTAACAAGGTTTCTAAACCTAAACACAACCTATACACACCAAACCTAAACACAACATCGCTTTCTGAATTGACTTTAGTGTAAAATATGCATGAAAGTGTAATTCCAAATTGGACGCGATCAAATGAACGCAATTGTATTGAAAAGTCGTCTGTATCAGCCTGAGCTGAACTTTGATCCAATAAATTTTATAGGCTCACTTACTCAGCCTGTTTCTGCAATTATTTTCTTGGAATCAAAACAGTTTTGAAATAATTCTCCATTATGTCTGGCTCTTTATAACGGAAAGTATTCGATTACATGAATTTCCGTTTGAACACATGACAAAATTATTCTTAAGAGCAGATAAAAATGAATCACTGCAATTCTTGCAAGTCCAATTGTCCTTAGCTGTTGATTATGCCTCACATTATCAATTACGATTATAACATTAAACCGGTTCCTAGCTCCATTTCTTTGTGACTTGTGTCTTGACTTGACCTTCAACCTATTTCTTGAGTCAGAAATATCAAACATTGCGGCAATAAGATGCTATGAGTGACTGGGTATTCTAAGAAATTTAATGTTGACACACGATCATTCGAAGCGTCTGGCCAATTACTCACAATGCGAATAAAAATGGTATAAAATGCTCGGATTCTGAACCGTCAATTATCCAGTCGCTCAGCCCAAGCCGGTCGACTCTTATTTCAAGAACTTTGACAAACGATTTAAACATGAAGCCATTTTCTATCCTTGCGCTTGCAATTGCTACCATTGTGGCAATTGAATTCCAGTCAGTAAGTCCTTGAATCGAAAAAAATTGGTAAACGGCTAACTTTTAAATAATGGAATAGTGGATAATTGTCAATTTTATTTAAACCCTAAGGTCAATGCCGATTGCACTGGACTAAGAAGACTAACCTGTCACATTCAATGTACCAAGCAAATGACCCAGTGTAATGTACACACTTGTGAATGCTACCATTACAAGGCACAAGATTACAAGTCCCTTTACATGATGCTTCGAGTTCCAGTTCCAAAATCTGAAAAGCCTGACGCCGCCGCTGTTTCCGATATTCCAGAAATTCATGATGATGTTGACGTCGTTCTCCTAAATGAGATTTAAAATTTTTAAAAATACTTCATGCTCAAGCCTCATTTCTGTAGTATTCAATGCCATTTTCCAAAAATGCGTACGCATTGTATGAATTAGTGCAGATGTAGTTTCACAATAAACTTTCCCAATTTATTTGACATCGAATATTCAAAATTAAATTTTCGGAAATTTAGCACTGATTTACTTTTACTTTTGCACTTTTTTTTTCGTATTTTTTTTCGTATTAATTTAGGTATTATTACGTATTAATTTTCGTATTTACTTCTACTTTTACGGAAAAAAAACGCAAAAAGTATAATGCAAACATTTAGATCAATTCGTTTAAGAAAATGGAGTATACCACCAACAACACGCAAAAAAAAATTGTTTCAACCGTCCGAATAAAACTTATCAGGCGACTCACTGTCACATCTCTAAGTGTGAATCTGATCCAGATATTGATTCTGCCAGAGCTTGAATTTTGTTATTAATGAGTGCCCTTTGACCTCTGAATTCCATTTCACAATATTTTGAGAGAAGGAGATGGCATTCATATTCAACAATTGAGGTCATCCGAGATGACGTGCCTTCCATTTGGAGGAAGTTCATGACTTCAGTTGTTTTCACTGTTCAAGTGACAACAAACACAAAATTAGGAAGGCTTGTTTAAAAATTTTCACAAATTTTAGCTAAGTTATTAAAATTTAAAAAGTTAAGTTAAAAAAATTTACACGAAGTCCCAAGTACTTCCGTTAAATGTTCAGACACAATTTGATACGGTTGACCTCCCCCTTGAGAGTAGCTTTTGTAAGTTGCAGTAGCTTCATGTATGACGAATGGGATGTAGACCAAGTGTTCTTTATACATAATCCTGAATCCGGTGATAAGATTTGAACCCTCCGTGTCACGCTGGCCGGATTTCCATTCCGATAGAACTTTGTAGGAAATCCTGCAGAATACATTAAACTAAAATTTACTTAGGTACGCTTAGTGCTAAAGAATTAAATTTCAAGGTCAAAGGTTACAAATCGAAAATTTCGGATTTTAAAATAGAATTTACTCTTCCGAAAAAATTGTTTCCGGGTATAAAACTTCTATCGTTTGTTAACTTAACACAAAGACAATCAGCGTAATTCTAGTTTAAACTAACTTACACAGTTGGATTGAGCGCCATCAGCGTTGTGTGATTTGAGAAAAGTGTCCAAATTTTGCTCGGTTCAATATTTAGGAGTTCCAGCTCCATTTCATGCTTGAACTTATGCTTCTGTAAAAGAACCCAAGCGATGCCAACCGTGAACGAGAAAATAAACATGCCTTTTATAGTAACCATTCTGACAGAACACTGAAACTAGCCAAAGAATTAAAACTGGAAGTCGATGATTTTCTGAATCAATCAACGTAATTCTGCTTCTACAAAGGTTGAAACGATCTAACGGAAAAAATCAAATGTAAACTAACTGCTGTACCTTCGATCCTCAATTTTTCATTGGTAAAACAGAAATGAAAAGATGAAATCTATTCACCTTGAAAAGTTTCTATACCCTTCATGTCCCCAATTGAGAAACAACCACCGACCAGTATGAAATACTGGTCTGTGGAAACAACGGAAAAGCTTAAAATTCAAAGATTTTATCAATGTAACCTTTAAGGTACAATCCTTTACGACTAACTTTGGATTCAACTTCACTGACGACGCTGAAATTTTGTAATCTGATTAAACAGGGTTTATTGTAATAAAACCCAGCCTTGAACTTAGCACATCTGAGTGCGTAAAGGATGCGTAAGTGCGTGAAGCGAGAACAAATCTCGCTTCATGTTTAAGAGCGCCTTTGACTCCGATCCGAATATTTAACTTCTATTAGCTCCAAAATTCACATAAAAAACGAGAAAGTGGAGAAAGTAGATCTCAAGTATCAGCAAAGATTTGTCTTTTGTTTCTCCTACTAACAGAATGATCTACTACAAAATGGTGTGCCAGGACGAATGTAAATGGGTGTCAAAGGTCAACACAGAATCGAAAGGTCATAAAAATTATGTTCAATCAATCCGACCGAGCTGAGAGTCGTGAAGAAAGGTGCCTCGGTTTACTCAATTTATGTGAATGGCGTCACCCTTCTAAAAATAATAGTTTGACTTTGAATTCATTCAAGCGTAAATAAATTCTGCCATCAGCAATGGCATCAAATTTTCAGCATAATTTCCGAGAATAAATTGTCAGTGAAAAAAACGAAGGAGTCCAGTGCTGGAAGGATGATTTAATACAAATCCCCAGGATCGTCATAAATCAAACTTCACAATTTTGCTTTCCAACCTTGCAAGCCTCGATTTTAATTTTATTTTTACTAGTACTTCTCAAAAGGGAAACAAAAAGCTAAAATTAATCTGAAATTTAACTTAAATTACAATAAATTGCATTATTGACTATTCTTATATTTAACTAATTTTTACCTTACTGAAAATGCAAGTTGATTTGAGACTAGTGGATTTGAAATCTTTCCTTAATGGACCGGATGCAGATTTGTAGATTGTAAATGGCAGGAGTGTTTGTTTTTACTTTTACGTTTTCACGTTTCTTTCACGGTTTCACGTTTTGTATTTAGATGTTCGAAACGCCGGAAGTGGTGCTCATGCCCGACAGGGTTCTACCCAGAACCCGTCGATCTCGCCTTGAGATACGTCGATTCAGTTCTTCTAGTTCGTGATACTTGCGATCTGAGATAACGTATTGATGGCTCAGTGTCTGCCAATAAAAGATGATGCTAATGATACAAATAATGAGAAGGACGGGGATCATGATCACGGTGATGCAAATCGCTTGTATCGGCTCGAATTTTATCCAGCCCAACAGCACCACGTCCACAATAAATAGAAATATTGACACCGTGTTTGCAAGTACCTGAAATACAAGTATTTTCTCGGTTTTTACAAGAATTAATGAACAATTTTCAGAGATACCAAAAAATTTCTGTATTCTGACGGACTTGAGACTAGTGATGACAGATGCTAGGCGCTTGCAAACAAGAATTTACAGCGTACTACTGTAATTCAGCATTATCGGACAACCGGAAGTCAAATGCTTACCCATGCCAGGTCAATGTAGAAAATGAGTAGATTATGCGGTGATTGTGTGGCCAAGGAGATGGAATTGACCTTTGCAATGGCTTCGATATGAGGCAGGAGACATGTGCAGATCATTATGGACTAAAACAAAATGAATTGCATAAGGTCACAAAAATTCGGGAACTGTAAAAACTGGAAACATAGTATCAGTATGCCTAAAATATTTTTTAACTCGACGTCGAAGTCATTCCGGATTCTGAATTCTGGGTAAATTTGTAAGTTTTAATAAGGCCGCTCACCAATAAACAAGCGCTGACAAGCATCGCCGTTGTAATTACAAAAGCAGACAACAGGAACTCGTTTGTGTTAGGCTGAATCTGTAGTTCAACGGTCGCTACCACTGAAAATCCGGCCATCCTAAGGAATCAAACTTTTAATGAACTGTAGCCAATGTAAGTATGCATGATTTTTGCAGCATAATCCAGCGGAAAAATCCAGAAAATGACTTACAGATGCAGCGATTTCCGTCACACCTTTCAATTTTGCCTTGCTAAGTTGCAAACGCCTCCAAATCAATTGCTCTGGTTCAGATCTTTCATCTTCTTCGTCTTCCCCATCCTGCCCAAGTTCATCCAAAATGTCAAGGGCTATACCTCTGTCCATTCCCATAGGAGGCCCTTGCATTTTTAACACACTGTGATCACTTGTCAAATATCTTCTGTCAACAATGGTGACTCGACCGAGCGCATGCGTTTGGGCTTCTTCTACTACCGAATCCTGGAACGGTTTTGTCATCTCATGAGGACAGCTTCACATTTCTGTATCAAGGGAAATATGCACTGAAAAATGGCTGGAATCGGATACAAGCCGATTAATTTGCATTTTGTCAACAAATTTAAAATTGAAACAAAACTTGGAAGTTAACTTGACCGTTGAACTTGAGATGAAAACTACTGAAGGAGGAGACAGGACACAGGATGCGGTTATTAAGTAATTGGTATGTACTGTAATCATATGAATTGCAAAATTACGCTGTTTTGTGAGAGTGCTAAAAGGCAAATAAATTAACTTCAATCATCCATCTACTCTTTGTTTCCTATATCCTAAATTTTTTTGGGTTATATCGAAGCTGGTTTATTTTACATACAGAGTCTATTAGTTGAATTTCAAGGCAAAACACAATGCTCAGTGGACAACTTCATCATCCGCAACCCTTTCGGCACGTTATTAACTAAACTTAAAAGTGCATTTGTTAAACTATGAATGCTTTCACGAATCTCTAGAAGCTCCAGTTACAACTTTAATGGTAGGCGTTGCAATTTGTAATATTCCTCCCACAGTTATATCAATCAAGCATGCACGCATAACTAGAGTACAAGAATCCAAGATTTAAAAAATTTCTTCTAATAAATAATACTACATACCGTGCTGTCAACTGCTAACTACAATTTTTTAATTCCACCCTCTCCCTCCCCTTTCTTCCACATGTGAAGGAGAAGAGGGAAAATCAAAAACTCGTAGTTAGCAGTTGATAGCAGGGTAGTAATAACTTTGTTCAGACGTTTTAAAACATTTTTAAAACATTTCTTAATTTTTATCATGCAAATTTAATAATTAACTCAAAAATATTCCCTTAAAAGTTAGGAAGAAGTTTAACAAAAGCCAGATTCTCGTTTATCATTTCCAAAATAACGAACACAAAATGTACGTAAAAATGTCTATTTTTTATGAGATTTTTCAGCCGTACGAAGTGGTTTTGTAAAATTTATCCTCATGATCATTAAATGGAATAGAAAATTAACTTTGACATTATAGCAGGTCTCATGAGGTTAGGTAGTGCGTTACGACGCCGTTTGAAATTTTTAGTACCGCTCAGTCGTCTGGTCTCACTATCGTCCCAGTTTCCGACTTCAATCCTGATCCTGAATCCAACAATGCATGCTGATGAATTTCAGTGTGACCTTTGACACTGAAATCTCTGACAGAGGACAGACAATATTGGCCGTCCGTGGCATATCTGGGTCGCTTGAGTAACAATAATATTCCACCTTCTTGTTGCTCAACAATTAATTCTGTTTTGCTTATGAAGTCTTTTGAAAATAAATTATTATGATTTTCTAGCTTTGCACTAAAACGTACGCACATTGCGCGGAAAAGTATTTTACGAATTATTGTAATGGAGGAAGAAAATGTTATGGAAGAAGCAAAAGACATACGGAAAGAGAGCATCTTCAGTAATCAAGTGGTAATATATCAAACCAAATTAGAAAAATAACTGTAAACTGTAAATAAAATATGTATTAACCACCTCACGGCCAAAATATAGACATTTGGTAACTTTTCAGATCATGCGCACTTTTCTGGCGCTTCTGCCTCAACATGAAGTTCTAAAATGTCGTTTGTTGTCATACGCTGCAAATGATGAAGCTTGCAGTCTTTTGAACCTTAATCCGGATGGAAATCGCTGTAAACATTTTCGCAACTCTTCACAGGCCTACTCCTTTGTGAGCGCGATCAAGGGAAGAATTCCAGCCCTTCCGTTCCTGAAATATCAAGCCTTTGGATTCACACTCAAAAACATTCCACCCCAAATTCTCGCCGACTTCGCAAACCTTTTAGGATCGGAAATCCAAAGTCTCTCCCTTGACATTGATCCTTCAAGTACTCAAAAAGTATCGCAAGTCCTCATGCCTGCGACCTACTTGACAACACTGATTTTGTACAAGGACTTGGAGCTTGGAAATGCTATTTTTCCCGTTACGTTTCCATACTTAGAAGAACTAGAATTCTATAGTATTGAAATTGGAAATAGTCTTGTACGATACATACTTGGACGAGCTCCACGTCTCCAGCATATTTACGTCCGAGCTGGAGATTCGATTTTCGAAGAGCTTCCAAAGCTCTTGTACGATGCCTGTCCACTGCGCCCTCCGCCGGCAGTTACCATCGGAAGAGGTCCATTTGAAGCTGAACTACTTACATTTTGCTTGAATGAGTTGACCTCAAAGGGATACAGTGGCCTTAGGAAACTTGAAATTCACCCAATTTGTTATGATTATTTTCCAGCAATTGACCTTTTGATTAGTGTCCGCAAATTCTTGAAGCTGAACGGAAATTGTACAAAGTCCGTTACGTTTGAATATAGTGTTTCCCCGTCAATTCTAGTTCACGGCGTTCCCAAATTCTCGCTTCCGCGCATGTCGCAACTAATGGAACTAAATCTATTTCTACCCTCGGGTTTCAGAACCTGTCCACTGAGACCATTTGTCGCTGATCAGTTTCCAGTGCTTCAGCAGATTTCAATTGGACCACACAATTACACGCCATACCGAGCAGATTGGTTATTGTTTCCAGAGTCTCTAGTGATTCCAACTTTACAGAAATTAGAAATGAACGCTTACGTCGGGAATGCTGACAAAGAGACTTGGCACAAAAGCTTCCCAAATTTGAAACATCTCTCGATTACTGATTTTCCAAGTGTCTCTTTCATGAGATACGTTTTGGTACACATGACGTTCCTGGAAAATATTGAAATTGGATGGAGTCGAAAATATTGGAATTATTCGAATGAAGTAAACGGGGAAGATGGATTATGGGAAATATATACCGGAGGTGTTAATAAAGTTTCAACCGCGGAATTGCTAAAACTTTTCAAGCTTCATTTGGTACGCATAAACGCTTAACACATGAAATAATTTTGTAATTGTTACCAAATATTTACCCAGAAAAATGAACTGGAATCTACCGAAAACCGGGAAGCGATACCAGTGGCCTCGTTTGCGAATATGAGGCGTAAGTTCCGGTACCTACTTCAATTTTGTTGAGGTTAATTTCATTTTAAACTTTGTTAATTTAAAATGCAAAATGTAAAAGTTAATTTTGACAGGGCTCGTTTCACTCCAATTGTTCATTGGCTCAAAAACGGAATATGAAGCCATGGCGTTCATGTCTGCAAAAGGGCTCTTGCCGAAATTAACGTACCTCAGTTTTAAAATGTACGCAGATCCGAAGCATAAGTACGACAAAATGACTGGAGATAATTTGGCTAACGCACCAAATAATTTAATTGTAAGTTGTATCAGAATTGTTAATGGAGAGAGTTTGGGAATGGGAATGGTTTGATTGATTTTTGTCCCGAAGGTTGATGAAAGGCTCGAAAATGCCTTCAAGGCTCGTCAGAATTTTTTCTATTTCCGCCTCCATTGAAAATTGTGCTTAAACGACTGGAAATCAAACAGACAAAGAATTTCCAGTTATTTGAAATAAAGTTAAACTGAATTAAAATACATTAATTAAGCTTATTTTAAAATTTAATCAGCGATAAAAAACTGAATATTGAAAGACGGTGTGGAATTTTACGCAAAATTGGATCAGAATAATCGACGCCATTTCCAACTTATATCACAACTACACATTAGCTCCTTCTAGATGTTGCTGTTGTAGTCCATCAGAAAGCTTTCGCTTGACGTTTGGCATTGAGACGCGTGACAGATATTCCACGTCGTCGAGCTCATCGTCTTCAGTTTTTTGAAAGTATGGCCCGAATAGTTGTCGCTGGAGTAGTTCTCTCCAAAATCGTATTGCAAAGTATATCATTAACAAAATCGTGGGAGATATGACACTAGTTCCAGCCACTGCGGACGCGGCTGAAACTTTTTGAAACTTGATCCATGTTATCAGGATCATGTCCAATAGGAAAAGGAAAACTGTTCCAGTGCTAGCCATCAGCCATGTCACTTGGACCATTATCTGGATTTCTCTGGACAGGCAGAAAACACGATGAGATTTAAATCGGTGAATGAGCTCTGTCTCGAGCAACATCGTGTCCAGTTCCTCATTGGCTGTCATATAAGGCAAAAGAGAAGCTGTAAATAAAATGACAAATGGCGGCCATTGAGGTCAAGAGCACCGTGACGACTGTGAAGAGGGTGACAAGCCACGGTTCAGCGGTTTCGTGACCTTTTAGCTCTGCTACTGAGGACTGCATAAGTTTAGCAAAACAAGAGTTTAGAAAAATTCGTATAAAGTTATGCACCTTCTTGTCGACTTGATTGACTGGAAGCTTTCTGGGTTCTTACCACACAAAATCCTCCAATGAGCGCCATGAGCCGAATAACTCCGCTTAATTTTGCTTTGTAAAGAGCAAATGTCTGTTGACGAGGATGCAGGTATGCTTCTTCAACAAATTGGAGCGGCGGCGGTGTTAACCGTCGCGGTGACGGTCTGAGATCGTTCATTTCAATTGAAATACTCATATCCACGATTTTTATATTAGGTCGGGCAAATATTTGTAATTTTTGGACTTGCCAAAATGTATACGTCCTTAGAATCAAATCGTTTTACTACATCGTAAACTGCTGTAATGATGAGCTTTCTATAGAAATTTATACTGTCAAAGTTGTTTTGCAAATTTGAAGCGGCGTACATACGCTGACTTCAGTTGAGATTAATGCTTCACACATCATGCAAGAATTATTTAGTTGTAGAACAATGAACTGATTAATTGATAACACAATTAATCAGAAATTCTTGACGTCAATATTTTCGATAAGAAAATTTTGATTTTTTTTTTGTTTATTTTCGGAATATTCTGTAAAACAACACAAATTCTCGTCTTTTGTACATAAGTTGTACCACTCGCCTGTAATTCTAATTTTCAACTTCATACGTTATGAATTGAATGTTTGGAGTATGTTACCGTCCTTCGAGTGGACGAAACAGAAGCGATGGAAGACGTCGACCCGGAGTGTCGCAGAGCCGCCGAACCACTTGTCGCCGTTGTTGAAACGAACTTATTCCCCCTATGTCCTTCAGTTACTACTTCCAGGTTCTCCCTCATCCTTTCGAGATCTTCATACTTTTTAGACGATACATCGTACTGATGCGTTACAATCTTACGATAAAAAACTACACCAAAGACTAGAATCACGATGAGTACAGGAACCATTATAGCGGTCGCAGCATAGGCTGCCGCAGGTGAGAAAAATGCAAACTTAATCCATGACATGAGAATGACGTCCAGCGTAAAAAGAAATAGTGACACTGTGTTAGTAAGGACCCAGCAAAGGTCAATGAGTCGTATCATCGAATCATGAGGAGAAAGGGAAACCTGGGAGACCATGGACATCTTGGCTACGGCACAAATGTGAGGTAATATGCACGTTCTAGAAAAAAAAATAGTTTTGAAGAATTTAACCAGGAACATTTTCACATTCAGTGATTGAATTTCTTACGAGATCATAACAGCCAGAAGGGATACGGAAACGAGGAGTGACGTTGTGACTACAAAGGCTGCAACAATAAAACACAATCAAACCTCTACATAACCAAAATTGGTTCATTGCTGCAAGGAGAATGGTAGAACTGAAATTCACTAGCACCAACCTGTCATTAAAATAGGATTTGCGTCTTCATCGTTAATTTGTAATTCTACTGTTACCACCTTAAAAGAACCAAAATTCGAGAAATCAGTGAATTTAAAAATTGTCCAAACTTTTGCTGTGACCCTTCAGAAATTGCTGAATCACAATTCTCGTTGCGCAAATTTTGGCTTTGTTACCACTGAGAATCCTGCAAAAATTTCTGCCATTTCGGCACAGTTTGCCAATTTAGATTTACTCAAATGCAGGCGACGCCAAGCCAAAAACTCTGGCGTATTCATTTCATCGTGATTAAGTCCAGCAAGGTCCATTCTAGAATCAAAATTCGATCATAAAAATTAATAATTTAATTATTAAAAAATTTCTCGAATCAGTAATTGAATTTTCTTTGTTTTCCAGTTTCCGGTAATTTTTCCCCTAATCAAATTATCACGATTTCGAAGTATTAGAATTTTTTAACGAGGTTCAAGTTGCTAATATTAACTGTAATTTGTTGGGATTTTGATAGCCAAAAAAGGGTTACTTACTTTTAAATTGAGTCAATTGAGTTTAATTTACGTCAATAAGTTGAACTTGTTAACACCTTCACATTCCACATCGCTTGTTACAACTGCATGTCAAAATTGTATTTCTTTAAAACATTTTAAATTTTTAATAACATTATTTTTTTAACAAGAACTGAAGTAACCCGAGGAATTACAGCTACAAAGATCCCAAGTTCGCCTTGGGCGTTTTAAATTTTGAACACAAGGTGAAAAACACGTTTAGAAATTGTATTCTGTACTTGACACAAATTTTCACTGACAATAGTATATCCTGTTAATGCCTTGAAAAATTGAAGGCACAAATCTAAATCCAGTTTCTGTCCAGATGTCATGTCATCACACCACTTACTGTTGTTCGTAAATGGCTTTTAATCTGTATTCATTGTACTCATCCATGGAAAAAACGAGATAAGAAGTAGTGCAACAAAATGGAGATTAACTAGAACTATTTAACTTAATCTAATTCAATTTCCAGTACAATCGGGGTCACAACTTACAAAAGAGGATAATGGAAATAGTTTTAATCTGAGCCATAGCGAACGCAAAGTAACAAATTTAAGACTATTAACGGCGTTGCAGCGTCTTCTATGAAATTTAGCAGCATGCTTTATATTGTTCCTAAAATATGTCCTTAAATCTGAGCTTGCATCCATCTTAAGCTGCAACTTTTCATGAACTTTTGTAACTGACGTCAAGATTAGTAAATACGAGGCTTGAAAATTGGAAATCAAACATTAATAATTGGAGAATCCAATTGCCGTTTCATTTCCTCTAATTCCTGGTACTTCCGGTCTGAAATCAAATACTGATGCTGGACAAGCCTTCGATAGAAAACGACACCAAAGACACACACAGCGATCAGAACAGGAATCATTATGGCTATTCAAAATAAATAAAAATAAATAAATATTCAGGCATGAATTTAATTTCGGATGGATATGGAATTCAGTAATTTTCACTGATGCGAAGAAAAGTTTTGGATACCTGTAGCGCACCAACTCGCTGCTTCTGAAAAGTAGGTGAATTTGATCCAACAGAGTAGAATGACATCCAGGGTGAAGAAAAAAATTGAAAAAGTGTTTCCAAGTACCCAAGACAGGTCAATCAAGAACATCATCGTGTCATGTGGAGACTCGCTGGCCTTCGAATACGGTGACAATTTGGACACCATTTCAATATGCGGAAGAATACAGGTCTAGCGACATTAGATTTCATTAGTGGGCTTTTAATCGGCAAGCGCTGAACGAGTGGCTGCTTACGGATATCATTACGGCCAGCATGGTTGTGCTATAGAATAAAAACGTAAACAAAAAAATTGTAGACAAAAAATTCACAGAATGATTAATTACCAATTCTAATGAAATTAGGTAATACAAATTTTTAAGGAAAATGCAGAGGCATAATGCTGGATTACCAAACGAGCAGAGATGTTGTCACTGCAAAAGCGGACAATAAGTATGGATCTGCGTCATCATTAATTTGCATCTCAACGGTGGCTACCTATCGAGAATTCGTAGTTAAAATTGAGCTAAATTATTTTGCGAATACCGAATCTCAAAATCTTACCACAGAGAAGCCTGCCATGCTAGATCAGAATATAATCGTAGATTAGAATCGTATTTTTAAAAACTTTCAAAAAAGTGTAAAACATGTTCAAAAGTTAAAATTTTTAGTTTCACAAAAAACTTACACTGCAGACATTTCAGTGATACCTTGAAGTTTGGCCTTGCTGAGATGTAGGCGACGCCATGCTAAGAATTCCGGGGTATTCACGTCCATTTCTTGGGTGTCTTCGAGTTTCTCACGCTAAATAAGTTTGTAAATAAATCAAATTACAATTTTAATTAACTGAAGTAATTTAACCAAATCTCGGTAAATTTACGTACCCGGTTCTCGGTGAGATCCACCATACGAAAAGAAACAGAGTCACAATAACGACTATCGTCCGGAAGACTCCATGATACAGACCGAGGACCCAGAGGATTTTGAGGCTGGACAGGAGGGCTTCTCGGTGGACTAGGACTAGGAAGTGGGGACAACGACGGAAGGCTCAACGTAGGCCTCATCCTCGATTAACGATTATTTCCACAATACTTGAACTTCAAATTGTTTGAGGTATTGAGGTGTATGTCAGCGACGCTGTTCCAGAAAATGTGGAAAATTCGCGTGGAGTAAGTATTTGTCAAGATGGGCTTTGCTGTTTGCGGGAAGTATTTACTGAATGATGCCCGCCCTGAAGAATTACAGCGTAAATGAATTATTAACTTAAATTTTAATCATGCATACACACAAACCAGGATACAGATGCAGAAATTAGGAATGGTAACTAACCTTTGAACAATGAATATGTTTCTAATTCGTGCTGTGATGTGACTTTAATGGCTAAATATTTTCATGCCTCAACATTAATTCTTACATTAAAATTTGTCAATATTTAATCAACTGATTCACACTAACTCAAAAATTGATTATCACAAGAATAAAATTAGGTAAAATTTGTTTNTTTAATGGCTAAATATTTTCATGCCTCAACATTAATTCTTACATTAAAATTTGTCAATATTTAATCAACTGATTCACACTAACTCAAAAATTGATTATCACAAGAATAAAATTAGGTAAAATTTGTTTTCATAAAATTTAATGTTGTTACTGAGGGAAGAAATATGATTGCTCAAAAATTCCAGCCCCATTTGGTCCACCAGTATATGTCACATTATAATTGTATATCAGATGCTTCCGCTCTTCTTCGAAGGATCCAAAACTATGCCGACTTTTGCGAGCTGAAAATTTAACGACAAATTGTAAAGTGTTCAAAACAAGACTTCATCATGTCACAATATCCTAAGCGTAATTACCTTGATTGATAAAAAACTGAGCAAAATATTGACCAATCAACACGGCCTCGCTTGTGTGCGGAATATTTTTCTTCCAGCTCCATTCGTACATATTTTTCTCTGGATGGAATTGCAGACCATAGATAGGATATTTCTTTGACTCCAAACTGGACACAAAGGGGGGCCCTGCCAAGGGATCACTTGACCATGACGTAATACTGAACTCTTTCTCCAAGTTATGTTGCTTAATAACCTCTTCTGTTAGACAATTCCTGTGAAAGTTGGATGCAACAGATTGACTTGATAGAATTTTACGCACGGTTGCTGGAACTCGTTTGAACAATTTACTATGCTCTGCCTCTGAAAATTAATTACAAACGATTAGCACAATTGAACAAGAACGCTCAATTTTTGTTCTTTGTAAATTAAAGTCTAACCTTTTGTAAATTGGAGGCTAGTAGAAATATTCATGGCATTGCATCGTGCGAGAACGTCCTTGTCCCCCGCGGCTTCATAAACCAAGTACTCCATTCCTAGGCAAGTTCCCCAGACAGGAAAATGGTCACCCTTGTCATTGGCTGTTCGAGCCAGGGTCAGTAAATATTTACCAGCGGTAGCATAGCCGGATTCATTGAAATAAACTCCACCTCCAGGCAAAAGTAATCTGCAATTTTCTCAGTTAAATTGATAATTTTGGAATTTTATTCCAAATTAAATTCTGCGTACCCATTGATTCCTTTAAAGACCTCATCGTAGTATTCTTGTGTTCTGTTAATCCTGAAATTCAGCGACAATATGACAAAAAATGGAAAACTTCATTTCAGCCGTCGGGACTTTTGCAATAATTACATCATAAAAACTTTGACTCACATCACTGGCACCACTCGACCACCACCCCCTTCAATGAATTTAATGTATGACGCAGCGATATATGACCTCCCGTCAGTCTCGTTGTCCTCTTGGGCTAGTATTCCTACAATTAAACGCATATTAGATTTACATAGTAAATTATAATAATAAAACAATACGTACCGATTATTGGTTGATCATTCCAGAATTCTTCGGGTTCAACAATTTCTTCAATTTCAATTCCTTGAACGCTTACATATATAAATGCTGCTCCAATAACTAAACTAAACATTACCACAAAAGTTAAGGCAAGTAACGCCAAGAAACGGAACGAACAGAGAACGTTGTCTTCTTCGCGGTGATATCCTGATCCATACTTTATAGAGCGTCCATTCTTGAAAAATAATTGTTCTGAAGACGACGTCGGCCATTGCAATTGAGCTTCTGGCTTTTCTGTTGCTAATTGTATTTTCATTGTCAAAAAATTCCTGAGGAGTTTTCAGAACAGATGATTATTTTTTACCAAAGTTCCTTCGTAAACACCCACTTTTCTCAGAACCTGAATTCCAAAAACTCAAATGATAAAACAGTGCTAATAAATTGCCTGTTGCTAAATGGCAGCATCTAATCCCATTAGAACTAGAAACTCGTTAACTATAAACCCAAATTAGCTAACTCAGAGCAGAGTTCAAGGGGGGAAATTCGGTGGTAATAGGATGGGAAAATACCCATGTGATAGTAAAATAACCTATGGGAATAGTGGGCAATGGCGTTACTTAATTTCTAGTTAACGTTTGGTGGATATTGGACCGGCCGGTACTTCACGCGGACAAAAGCGAAAGCAAAGATCCTACCTGGCACCTTTCACTATTTTAAAAAATCTGTGAATCTGGCCACTAGACTCTCGTGGACAAATTCACAGATTTCGGTCTAGTGACTAGGCCGACACCTTAAAATGACTCGTATGTCAACAGCGATTGTAAGGTCAAAGAATAGGCGTGAAAGCGTTTGGGCACCTAATTCTCAAACTGGTAAACGCGTCGAGCGGTAGTCGCGCTGTAATAGTCCACTTTTAGACAATTTTCCATTAATTCACTCCAAATTTTATTCGCTGGTAGTGGGAGGAACGCAGACTTCCAAAAGAGAAAGCAAAAAAAGTTGATTAATTACGATGGTACTGACAGATCTAATATTTGGATGGAATAATGAAAATTAAATTATTCAATCAAGAAAAAACTAATTTCTTACGGAAGAAAAAATTATGTGAATTAATTAAGTATTCGAGAAAGTAGTTACTGGAATATAAACTTATGACTTGAAAAAATACAAAATGAGTAATTTTGGTACGTCATGTTCACACTGTTGAGGCAGATTAAGTAAATAATAAGGAGTTACTGGACTTAATATTGAAATTACCTTTACGTTGAATGTCTGGGGAATTAAATGCAGAAATAAATATCGGTCTATTCATCATCCTCGATGTGACATTGGTTGGACCTTTCTTTCTTGAGATTAATAAACGGTGTGAGATCAGTAATGTACCCAAGTTTGTAGCAGGCAATAATATATGCATCAGCTTCACGTTGCGTTCCTTTCATTTTCATGGTAGTCTTCCCTAATTTTGATGTAAACTGAATAGTTTTCATTTCAGATTTTTTTCTGTCGTTGGTTATAACGTTTGAGGTTTCCCTTATCCATGCCAAAGAATGAGGCCATTTGGTGTTGGCGATCCAACTCAGTCCTTCGACTTCCCCAGAAAATCCCTTCAGTAGCCATTTCGTCTTCTTCTGCACGAAAGCCCTTTTCAATATCTTGGAGTGAAACGGCTTCATGACTATGGGAATTAACAAAAAAACATATCGAATTGAATTACAGCCGCATAAATCTATAAATGAATTGCTAATTTACTTTGTGGTACATGTGTTGATTAGGCTCGTAACACTCTTTCCCTTCAGATTTTGTTCGATGTAACCCTTGTAGCCGAGAGCTTTAACTAAAACCTAGTTCACAGATTTCAAAGTTGTAAAAATCACATTTACAAGAGTAAAATGGTGTGTTTTGATTAACTTTAAAAACTGTCTCGTTCTCAGCGATTGCTCCATTAGTAAAAAAATATGGACATCCTTGCTTGATCATAATTGTAAGAGTTTTGGCTGTTTCTTTCACTTGTTGGGTTCTCCCTTTTGCACCTTTCTTTGTTTTCCGATTGTTATTTCGCTCATCAGGGGTCGGTGCGCTCTGTCTCCGAATGCCAAGATATGTGTATTCACCTTCCGCCTTTCGATGGACGAACTAGAAAAATACAGGGCATGACGCTTCGGCCCGGCTTATGAAATCTTTGTACTCACGAAAAGGGTAACACCGTTACTGCCTCCTTCCAGTGCAATTGAATCTTCGACCCTTTCAATAGCTTCTGAGATATTATCCTTTACTGAAATTCCAAATTCTCGATTTGAACGTTTATCCAAAACGTCGGCGAAGTCTCTCCTATCCAGGAGTCGGTATGATGTCCATTCTAAACGAGATGAAAATTTCGCGGCATCTAAAATGAAACAAAAGTGTACGAAAATAAAAGAAGAACAACCACACAGTTCTCTAAGTAGCTTAACAGGGTTTTCGAGAACTCACAAACAAGGTTTAACGTTCCAGCTGTAGTGTACAACATTGTTCGATTATCCATGTTCTGGAACTGAAAGCAATCAAACAAAATCAGGGTTATAGTCTTATTGTCTGACTTAATCGGAGCTTTCTTAGAAACAACGAATCCAATACCTTACCTCCATGTATCTTAACGTTCTTTGGATTTTATGTTTCCAGTCCCAAGTTAGTAATTTTGCAAATACAGGTCTCGGCTCCATAAAGGCGTCAAATCTCTCATCAGGCATGTCATTCAAGAACATCCGAAAGTGACTCGCTGGGTATACGTTGAAAAACCGCTTCAATCCTATGTAAAGCTCACTTCGCAAAGGATCTGTTGATGAAAACGTTAAATATTGATTACTATTGATTCTTAATATGCTAATAATAACACAAAAGGAGGAATAATGGTAAAAATAACTCACCTTTTCTACTACGATACTCACGATCCAATTCAGTAATTTGTGCTTTGGCTTTATCTAAATCGGCCCTTGTTTTCTCAACATCCGCAAGAACATTCACAGTCACATTCGCAGTCACCGATTGTAGAGATGTGCGGTTTACAACCAACAACTGAGGAACGTCTCGCTCTTCGTCACTGTATACCTCTGGCTCTATATTTTCTTTGTCACTGATCGACTGCGACGATGAGTGGCGACGAAACCGACTTGGCTCTACTCTTCGGCTCCTAATGGTTTTAATCTAAAAATGTAAACAAAAAATTGAATACCGTTTACAGTTAGGTAGTATGATCTCACCTCTTGTCCTCTGGTGTTCATTTTACACGAGCGGGATAAGGGATTACTGTTGACACCACTAGACAAGGTTTGTAGTGAACCTGTAAGTGTCACAGATCAAAGATGACTCACATAGACAGAAATAGGCACAGTGTCATCGCATTGAGATAGATAGGCATAAAAGGCATGATTTAGAATTAACGGTTGAAAACTTACCCGAAAACGGAATTGTTTGTGACAGCTTCGGCTGAGCCGAACGATACGATGGCTTGTTCAGTACAATCAACAATACGCATCAGCTAGTGTCAAATGTAGTATTTGGCTGCACTACCTGACATCAGCCATAAGCGGGGGTCGGTCGGTAGGCAGCTGAAATCGGACAATCGAAGTCGGAGTCGGAATGTTAAATTCAAGCGACGAAAAAAAGTAAACGTAAGACATAAACAAAAAAGATAAGAAACAAAAACAAAAACTCCAAACACAGCTAAAAACCTAAATTGTGCAACTTTGCTTAGCCCGACAAATGCGTTCTTTCCGCTCCTCGTCCTCAGCGTGTACAACTTCAAAACAATTAAATAATTAAATGACTTTCCCCGTGGAACGTTGACCCTATATTTCGTTCATCATGCCATTTTAAACACATTTTAATTAGTTGTGAACACTGAAACCCATCCCGGCTTCGTGTGACCTGAGAAGACTTTGGTCACCTTCGCCTTCGCGTGTTAGTTATTCTACCTCCCTACGGACCTGACACGATCCTTACGGTCATGACGGGTCGAGTACCTTATTATTGCTGTCTAGTTTACCGAATGTCTTAATACTGCCCAACAAGCGTCCCACATTGAACATGAACATTTTCCGAAATCGGGGGTCATTCAGTGTCCCCGTACTACGGGGGTCCGTAGTGGACATGTGACCTGCTGATATGGAATCTACGGACTGATCTGGCATCTGGCGCATCGTCGAACGCAGCCATCCTATTGTAATGTAAGAGCTTGCATACCAAATCTCGTAACCCTAACCCTGTGACCTGTACTTTGGCCCTGGCGTCTCGGAGAGACAGACCGATGTGAGGATCCCTTAAGCACAGCGAGGCCATTAATGGGCCGGGCTAAAAAGTCAGGGAATTTGGCGCGATTTGATGATGCATCATCACCAACACCGGATACAAACTTTTTACCCACGACGCTCTTGCATTCACGTCGCAGCGAAAGACGCTTAACCAAGGACATTAGCAGCGCTGGTTCGGCCGGGATGTCCAACAATTGAATTGTTTATTTTGGTCTTACATAAAACAAGGTTAACCATTCGGGCAAGAGTAAATGGTTAGGTTAGAATAGGTTAGTGTTACCCTCCTCAAGATTACAACTTAAATGAGAAGGACTTAATTAATTATTGACTCTTTAGTTCAGTAGCATAAACTTACTAATCAACTAACCTAGTTACATAAAGTTTCTTGTAAATTTTAAATGCCACAGGATAATAAATTTAAAATCTTTAATAGAAAGTAAGAGGAAATTTATTAGATTAGATATAAAAGGAGTTTTTAAAGGAGGAAAACGTGGAATTAAAAGTTGAAGCCTAAAAAACTGACAACAATTGACAGAAATATTGCAAATTTTAGGTTAAAAAGATAGTTACCTAATACTAATTTATGCTCTATTCATTATCTCAAAGGTACTTTTTAAATAACGTTATAAATATTCTCCATTTCCTTCCAAAATACTATGAAAGTTAGCTAGATTTTATAAATAGAATTATTACTTTTCTTACCTAATTTCTTAACATAATTACTTACTTAAATTTTCTTAGTTAATTTATATAATCTTGAGACCAAATTGGAAAACTATTTTCGACCATTCATTCGGAGAGGAGTTGTTCACGAAGGATCTTGAGCTTTTGGGCAAAGAATCCTTCCAAAACATTTGCTGATTTACAAAACTGAGACTCAGGTTGGTTAAAGTAACGACAATTGTCGAAGATCAATGAGATGTCACCAATAAATTCGGTAAGACGTGCGTAACGCTTCTGTTCTACGCGATGTTCAACTTCGCACAAATCTAGAAACAACGTATAAAAAATTCAAATTAACATTTAAAATGGACGAACACCAAATTCTCTTAATAACGGTATCCCAAATTCATACCCATTGGATCCTTGATGACTCGGAAATAATTGGGTGCTAGGCTCACGTCCACGGGCTTTCGGAAGGCAGTTGCTGATTTATGTGCTTTGATCTGCTTCACCAATTTTTCTAAATGAACGTAGTCGTCGGATTTCAGGGTTTGAACAGTTAGACGATTCAATGGCGTTGTAGGGTCACAGCTTGCACAGACGTATTGATCCATTTTTGAACCTTCAACAGGAAGCACTCCTACGCATCTACCATGTAGCCAATCATCACACTTGTCACAGGCAATGTAGAACCTAAGAATTAAAAGAAAATCGTATTAGAAAATCGTGGTACACCCTTATTAGAAAAATGGCAAGCTGTTGCTTGTTTCACGATTTATACTTCTTAAAAGCGACATTTAACCAAAATTCTTTTAGTTCAGAGAGCAACTCTGAACTAAAATGCTCGTTTGGAGTTATTTGCTTCCAAATTATAATGTTTAAAAAACTTACTGGGTATCATCATAAGGTTGTCGGCATACGCAGTAGAGTGGCACTGGTGGAGCATTTATACTATCAAGACAAACATATTCGGAAAGAAGGCGTGACATTTCCTCCGTAATTCCAACGCATTCTCCGTGGTACCATTTGTCACATTTATCACAACCAACATAAAATTTGTTCCGGTCATACGGCTTCTGACACGTACAAAACAATTCAGCCCCTTTCTTTCTTGATTTGGGTTTTCGTGAAGCATGCTTTCCTGTTCCTGGTGCAGGCAAACTTGCTCTTCCCTTGGAAGTTTTCATTACTGGTTTCGCTTCGCTCGATTTGCGTTTCTAAAAACAGGAAAGCAATTAAAACATGTGCTTCGTTCTAATGAGCAAACAGATCCTTATATTCGAAAAACGTCTGTTAATACCTTTCCCTTCCCTTCAGTTTCTCCATTTTCATTCATCGGAGGTTCTTGTTTCTTGACTTCTTCCATTAGCTCAGCCTAGGCAATAAAAAAAATTGATTCTAACTTTTGAAGAATATAAAGGAAATTAAAACAAATAAATTCTGAGGCTGGAATATTGGTTTAGTACTTGAATTTCAAGGAGAAGATCCTTCTCAAGCAATGCTCGTTTTTTGAACATGTCCTTTTTGAGAAATTCTTTCTGCTTGTAGAGGTGATTGAGCGCTTTGTGCAAAGCTACTGCTGCAGTTTTTGCTGATTGTGTTCCATCACTCCTTACTGGACTCTTTCGCCTGGATACTTTGGCTGGCGCAGCCGGTGGAGATGCATGGGGGGAGTTTCGAATCGTTTGCTGTTGGACGTCGGAACATAAGCCCGCCAGAGTTGACATTGCTGAGGCCGATGAGCTGGAGAGGTCAGACGTGCAAGCTGACGGTTCCATGATATCCAATGGTGGGGAATCATCCTCACTTCCTCTTGGAACTGATGCAAGTACTTCTTCCCCGGATATATCAGGTACTGATAAGGTCTCAGCTATATTGAGAAAAAAGAGGAATACAATCAGTTCTTCATTGAAATGTATTTAAAGGTCTTCCTACCTTAACTCGGGTAAACTGGCTTCTTAAAATAAATGGCTTCGCAAGCTCGCTATTTACAAGCGATTAAACAGTTCCGAAAAACTGCATTACAAAGTTTAAAAAAAAAACGTAAGCGGTAACATTGAACAAAATAAACAGATTATTAAGATATCTACGAAACTTAACGATACACTACTTTCCCCATAAAAGCTACCAAAAAGTAAATACAAAGCATTTATTATTATTTCGTTGAAGGAATATGAAGTTTTTTAAACTTCGTATTAAGTTTACGTAAACTATAATTTTGACAATTAAATTTATAAGGGTCGGATATAAGGCGTAGTTGTTTTAGTCTGGAATAACATTTCCTAATTAACAATTTTAAATTAAATTTAAGCCTTCCAATGAAGTAAAGTTCGTAAAACTAAAGAGAGCTTGTAGGAACATCATTAATTTGTAAATCCTTCTAACAGTCTCAATGGGAAATTGGGAATTCACATCTCAATTGAAAATTGTTAACAATTTTTAAGAAAAAAATTATTTCAGTCATGCTGCGAAGGACGACCATTACTCTGTCTATGTGGTGCCCCGTTTTTAATTACTGCAATCCCTCCCTTTAGGTTCAGAATCTTCATGTGACCAGATTGGGCTAGAAAGAGATTAATTCCGTTTGTTAACTATCAAAACCTCTATCAAAGCCAAATTCTATCTTGAATTCTGAACGGGTTACAAAAATATTCCTAAAAGCGAATTACAGCAGCTTAGGTATCGCAAACACAGACTTTCTCCATAGGTTTTTTAAAATTGAAAGATTTAGCCGAAACCAGCAATTTAGCTCAAATTCAAATGGTTTACATTAGAATGGAAACACTAGAAATGAATAAACTTACATTGAATGAAATCTTGAGTCAGCACGAATCTCGCCTCCGCCTCCGCTTCGATGTCACCACAAAAGTCATGTGGCGGTGAAGCCAAGATTTTCTCCGGTGCTGCTGAAATATATCCACTGGACGATGAGATTTCACTCATTTTACGTTTTTTAGCTACCGGGGATCGTCCACCGCTCTGCCGCTTTTCGGAAAGAACGTTTTCGCTCGAAGATATCGTTACTTCCTCAGCGACTGCCATGTTGCTATCTCCCTGAACCAATTCGAAGTCTTGAGCCATGGCTGCCTCATCAATTAACCCATCATTGATCCCTTGAGCTAATTGCTCCGAAACTTTAGGAACAGGAGTCATGAGCGGAGCTGGAAGTGAGGCCTCCGCAAGTACTTTTGCCTGTATAGCTTTCTGAGCTTTTCTGGTTGCCTGTCTTCCAGATGGGGTTAACAGTCTTGGCCGAGTTGTATGTTGTATCACTTGTGTGGCACCACCAGCTAACGTAATTCCGCCTCCAGCGGATGGGGACGCTTGAACTCCTGCTGCCACCAACAGCGAACCTAACCCATCCTTTCGCACTACACCTGGCATTTGCTTCGCCAGTTGGGCATCCAATTGGGCCAACATTGACGGTGACAAGTTTGGTGGAATTCCTTGCACTTTGAGACAAGGCCCTTCCGGAGTCTGGACAACCTGAGCAATTACCTTTGACCTTTGAGCTGGATTTGAGACTGGTGTAATTGGGCGAAGGATGGTTGGAAGACGCGGTGATGCAGCCGAAACCTGAGGTGACGTCCCTTGGAGTTGCACAAATTGGGTTCTGACTTGTGGCGAAGAAGTAAGAGATGTGGGAATTCTGACTGAGGCTAGTGGCGATGAGGTTGCAATAGCCGTTACATGGCGTTGTTGAAGCAATCCAGTTAGCTGTTGAGATGTCATAATTCCTGGGTGGCCTGATGGTGATGTAGATGTTGCTGGTGGCGTTTGAACTTGAGCTTGTCCTAGAAGATTGAGACGAATTGGCGTTGTGGTCTGGTGCGTTAATCTTGGCTTAGAAGGAGACACGATTGAAATTGGCAATGGTGTTCTCGCTAATGCGGCTGCCGAGGAGATTATTTGTCCCGGCTGTGGAGATCCATATCCAGAATGTGTCACGGGTGGGGTAACGCTAATTACTGTTTTATGGCTGGGCAGCCCTCCCAAGTTGACGTACCCAGTTCCCGAGCTAGTGGGAACCAATTTTTGAAATACTTGTGCCGGTGTTCCTCCGACGGGTGTAATACTTCGTTGCGGAGTTGTTCCAGCTCGATTGAAAATTACTCTCTGTCCCCCAATTGTTGCAATCATTCTCTGTGGCTGTTGGGAAAGGACAGTGGCATTCTGTGGTGCCTGAACCAAAACTTGTTGCGTTTGTTGTACAAACATTTGATGTCCTTGCACTTGCCCCTGTGCCATTAGCCCTTGAGGCAGAAGTACCTGTTGCTGCACAATTTGTTGTTGCGGCTGTGGCTGTGCCATTGGTGTTTCCGTTCCCTTAATTATAATTTTCTTTTCCTGTAATTGTACAATTAGAGCTTGAACCTGCGCTTCCGTATAGCCAGTTGTATTCAAAACAAATGAACGATTCCCTTCATTGTAGACTATTTTACTCCCAGCAGCCATAACTGTGGCAGGGGAAGACGTTGTAACTACCGTGGTGGCAATCTGGTCTTGTAATGTTGGACTGGTAGGAGCAGCTATTGTGTTTGCCAATATGGTAGTAGGCAGTTGTTGTTGACCAGGAGCCATAACCTCTTGCTGCGGCGCTAAAGTGTTAGTCTCCGGCTGTTGTAATGGCGGCGGCTCAGCAGCAGAATTCGCATCTAGCGTTTCCGCAATCGGTTGAACGGGAGTACGTGAGGGTGACGGCAAGAGCTGAATAATTGGTAAACCTGCACCTAAGAAAATTTGGTCTTCTCCCGACGCACTCTTGACGATATCTTTGTGCTTAACTTCGATAGTGTTTCGTCCAATTTGGAGGTGGAGTGAACTGTCTTTCAAATCTTCCGCCGTTCGGTTCACACGAATGATGCTAGGTGCTAGTGCCTGCTTTATAATGGAGGGTTTCCTAGTTTCAGTTGGACGAACTAGTGCTCTTGGCGAAGGGCTCAGACTAGGTGACGTCGTAATAACGGTACGAATCGCTGGATTACTGATATTAACCCTCGGTTGATTAATTGCAGGTGACGAACTCAGAACACCCTGGGATCGGAACAATGTAACGGGTGAAGGGTTCAAAGGCGTCATTCCCTTGGTCTTATCCACCATTGTTGAATTATTCATTACATGTACATTCCCATCCGACGTCTGATAAGCAGTTTGACCCGGTAAAAGTCCATTGACCTGCACGATTCCATCTTCTGTTCGAAATACTTGGACTTTTTGTTGATTCGTTATAGATGCAGTAGTACCCAGAGTTATTTGCTGAGGCTGCGCTGGTCGAACTGTTGCTCCAATGATTGGAGTCGCCGTGGAATTAATCAGTGCACTAGCAGATATGTTTTGTGCTGAACCCACCGCAAGTGGCGATGCAATAATCGGTTTTTTAAGAATTCCAGTTTTAGGTAGTTCTTTAAGGTGTGACGACCCAATGACAGGTCGAATGGATCCTGTTAAAGATGGCTTCGAAGTAAAGAATTTTCGTCCACTTGGTGTAGTGGTTTGCATCAAACTAATTGCTTTAGTTGCGGGTAAACTTCCAGGCGGAAGACCCTGATTAGCTGCTGCTGCGGCGGCGGCTGACTGTTGTTGTTGAAGAAGTAGTTGCTGAGACGCTGTCGGAGTTGGAATTTTATTCGGATTTGTTGTTATCTTGGCATGGTTATCACGTTTGGATGGATGTGCAATTCGTAGTTCTGGTTCAACTAGTTCTTGTCTGGTGGTCATGGCTGAAACTGGTAAGAATTTTGTGGGAGGGGTAGAAACCTGCGGCGGAGTTGGATGTGCCGGTTCCTTTTCTTTGACTTCCTTCGGTGAAGGATCCCATTTTTCTGGAATTCTGAGCGTTACCCCAGTTTTGGTTCGTGTAGAACTTGACGGTGGTTCTGGTTTCTTTTCATTCTTCTTCTCTATTTTTTCTCCGTACAAACGAATTTCCCAAACTTCGAACTTTTCTTCGTCAACCCATTCTTCCTTGACTTCTGGTTGAGAATTATCCGGTGACTCGGCTCGTTTTCTCTTTCGAAGCCCGCTTCGCGATGGAGTGACTTCTGCAAAACAAAAATGACATTTTAAATTTTAAATCGGCAATTTTAAAACAGAGCGACAAGGAACCACAAAAGAAGCAATGGAAGAATTAGATGACATCAAGCTTAAAAGAAATAACGAAACGATGACCATACGAGAAAAATCAAGTGTTAGAAAATTTAATGACTTTAAAATGAAAAACAAGCTCAGTAAGACAAAACAAGAACGTTTAAAAATTACACAAGATTTTCCATTTATGAAACGCAAAGAAGCAAAAGTGGCGTATTACAAAATTATTTCGTTCCAAAGAAGACATACAAAACTTTTTTAAAAACTGAAGTGGAGGTGCAAATTAATCACGAATCACGATTAAGGTAGTTAAAAGAAGAGTATTGCACCTGAGGAGTTAGAGCTAACGCTATCTCGCTTTCCTGTAGAAAGTGTGCACATAGACAAGGTATTCAGAAAATGTGAAAAAAAAATCAAGAGAAGATTAGTTACATTGTTGGGAAGTTAGTTTTTTCAGACAACGGGACTGAGTCAGAATTAATTTCACAAAACAAAATACTGTACCTCTAATAGTTTTTGGTGCATCAATTGGAACAACATGGCGGCGTCGAAGGTACTGATAGGCTTCTTGAAATCGTCCAACAATGCGATGATTCAAAATCTCACTTGTAATAACTTCCATGTCAGTAGTTACTTGATTTTTGCCTTCTGGATTCAATGGCTTCATCTGTCATAAAATTAGAAACAAACTTTAAAATGGAAACAGAGTTCAAAATTCAGACAGGCAAAGAACTGTTATGGGGCCGTAGTAACTATTGCCTACCTGAATATCGTCCCATCGAACGCAGGCGTAGAGAACGCGTAGCTGAAACGCCGCGGCATGTAGACTATTGGCCTGCACTGCAGTTCTGTACTGCCATGTTGTTCTAAATAGAGGTCTTCCAGACGGATATGGCCATAGCCACGTATTTGGCCTTGGATTGGCCGTAAATCCTAGAGGAATTAATTTCCGGGCTCCCGATCTAGCTAGTTTATTGAGGTCATGTTGAGGCAAAACTAAAATGCTTGGTCGTTTGGTAGAGTGATAACAAAATTTGGAAGGATGTGGATACTTGACCAAACAACGGTCCGGCTTTTTGTCTTCTGGAAGTTTCTTGAGAAAAACTTTCTCCGAAGTACTTGTTTGATTATAAGATCTTCGATCTGAGATTTCCTTTCGAGCCTTCTTTCGCTTTTCAAAATCAGCTAGTCGTTCCCTTTCGATTTTCTTTCTTCTTGAGTTCATTATAACCGCCTTTAAGCGACACATTGGGGAGTAACAAATTGACTCGTAATTAAGTTTCCCTTCTAATGCAGCCTTCTTACATTCGTATGAAAAACAACTAAGAGAATATCCTCCACCAAGTGGAAATCCTGCATCCACTTTAATCACTATTAGGGACGTGTCCAGTTCTGGAGGTGGGCCACTCATGGATTCTAGCATTTGTGCACCAAATTCTTCTAGTAGTTCTTTTTCTTCTAAACTTTGAAGTCGAATTCTTCGCTCCAGAAGAGAATCCAAAACATTTACTTCTCGAGCAATTTTGGGGTATAAGATTCGATTAGCCGATACAATTCCGAGTGAGACGTTGATCAACTCCGTTCGAAACTTCCGACTGGGTGAAGGTTCTGATTTCTCGGTTTTAACTTCTGTTTTACGTTGTTCAACTGAGGGAGATTCTGGTATTGATTTGGTTTGACTCTTGTGGTCTTCTGTTTGCTCTTGCTTGACATCAGTACTCCTGGCTGATGTTGGTATTTCCCGTCCTTCCACGACATCACAAAGTAAACCCTCCATCACAGCCCTCACATCACACTCTATTTCATCTTCCGTATCCATTGGTTCGACTTTTGGCTTAATATCAGCGGGAGCCGGCGTCTCAACTTTCTTGGTCTCAATTGACACAGCTCGTTTTGCCATTAGTTTATCATAAACTTCCGGATCAATCAGCATTGTCTTCACTTTTCCAGCATTTCCTTTCACTTGAATGACATGTTTATGTGGTCCAGCTAGAAGTCCCATCGTTCTTGCGTCTTTTGGTTTCGCTGGACGAAGATTTGACAACCAAATCCATCCGTAATTCCCGTGAAGCCGAAATTCTTCTCCTTTCTGCTTCCAAACCTGATGTGAACCCAAAAATTAACCAAAACAAGTTATTAAAGCTTGTAAAAATGGTATTCGATAGGAGACTAACAACGGGGAAACGAGAAGATTTAGAAGAAATTGCGAGCATACACACAAAACAAACTCGACTAAGAGAAATATCTTCAAACAGGTTTATGGTCATAAAATAAAAACTGGAGTTTTCTGCGGGCGTATTTTATAATTTGTAGAGATGACTGCCATGCCATAATAGAAAAGTACCGCAACGGGTATTTGATAATTTTTTTAATATTAACGTTTAATTTGATGTTCACAACTTACCTGATGCTTTGGTGGAATTCTGTACTTCACAAATTGTGGAAAGAGTTTGAGTCGATCTTCCTCATCATCTCTAAATTTCTTGTCCAACTTCTCATTCTTCTTCCTAATTTCTTTTTGTATTGCTGTTGTTCTCAAAAGTTTGACATGTCCAACGCCTTCCGCCCACACAGGATTGAAAACTGATGGTCTGAGCCCAGCTGTAAAGGTAGCCAGTGCTTTTGAAAATTCTCTGGCATTTGTACAACCACCTACAGCCGTCATCCATGTTTTCCTCAATAAATTCCAGTTACAGTGCATCAGCGTAGTTGGAATTGCAACTTCCATGTTGAGTAGCGTCTGCCGAATAGTCGCCACAATACTTGTTCGCAGCCCCTGCTGAACTCCAGACCACTTACACTCTGATGCTTGGGTGAGTGAGAATTTATGACTCATTGTTCTCCTTCTGTCACGTTCATCCGTGTGTTGGGTTTTACTCAAAGCGAGAACGTCAGTAGAATAACTGTTAACGTAAGTCCGGAAACTACCCTCTTGTCCCAATTTGTACAAACCAGTTGACCTTAGCCGCGTCATTCTCTCCTCAGAATCTACTTCCAGATTTAGGGATTTGGACTTTGCAGCAATTTTAGGTAAAATTGACGTTTTGACGAGAGGCTCAAGATCCTTAGGTTCAAGTTTCACTTCTTCGGTTTCGGTAATGGTCGTTTTAATTTCTACTTCCTCTTCTACTTCCATTTTCTCTTGTTCTAGCTCTTCTACCCTCCCTTCTGCTTCTAAGACTGGAGGAAGATCTTCGATTCTTTGAGTCTCAGCTTCATTAAAGTCAAATTCTTCATCTTTTACATCTCCATTCTCTAATATTGGAGATGTTATATCTAAACTTCCAGGTTTGGAATTATCGGAATTTTCATCCTTTGTACCTGCATCGTCATGCTCCTGTAAAAAAAATGAATTAAGTACAAAAATACTTTTGCAGTCCCTTAAAATTAACCACAAAGCAAAAGCAATCAGTCAACTTAAATTAAAAATACCTTTGTGCAGTCTATGCGAGAGAGGAATTTCTTTTTAAATTCTTAATCCTATACGCTCGTTAAACACTTTCAAACATTCTACTTAAATGCCAAATGTACACAGTACGTACCATAAAACTGTCCTTGCTTTCATCATTTAATATAAATTGTTCGAGTGATTCGTCCATATCAGCGATTTTGCCAAGCCTCTGCTTTAATTTGATTTGATTCCTTTTGGCCAAACGCTCTTCTCGTATTCGTCGTTTCTCTTCCTCTTTCTTGATTCGTTCCTCTTCTTCCAAGCGTTGCTTCTCCTCAAGTTCCTTCTTGATAGCTATTCGAGCTTGTTCCTCAATTCGGCTCTTCTCAGCAGCTTCTTGGGACTTGATTAACTCCCTCTCTTCGTGAATTCGTGTTAAGAATGCTAAAAATTGCGAATTTAGCATAAATTAGAGAATTTATGGGCGACCCTTTCACGTAAACTTAGTAAACCTAAACCTAATCCTACCTAAAAACTCATTCAATATTGCTTCAGGTATCCCACAAAAATATGTGACTTGGAAGCTTGAATTTTAACTTACCATTTTCAGCATCCAAATATGTTTTTCTATGATTAGTATTAGCCTTTGTAGTTATAGTTTCTGTGACCCCCATTTGACGAAATATTTCTTCTTTATGGTACAAAATATTTTCTACTAGATTCTTCTCACAATTTTCATTATCTAAACGAAATAGGAGCTCTTCCACTTGGAGGCGGGTTGAGTAGTACCAAACTTCGGACTTGTCTTCGCTTTCACTGTAAACGAAATATAATTACTAAGATATGTTGAAGCATAAACTAAATACCAAAGCGGAATACAGAATATGATCAGTAAACATACACAATGATTCGACGAACTAGGAACCAATACTTTCGACCATGTCGATCACATCCCAAAGGCTCTTGTCGCAGGAGAAGACCAGCTTTCTCAATTTCTGAAACACAGTCCGTAACGCCAAGGAGCTAAAAATTAAAACAGAAAGACAACTTAACGCTATATTGCTTTTATAATTCGAAGGATTGCTTGAAGAAATTGAAGCATTCCGCATCACTCTTCATTCATTTAGAACACATAAAAGAAACATTCATGGAATCCAATTGATATTGTTAAAAACATACCTCATGCTTTTCACAAACTGGACACTTCCAATCATCAGGCGGGTCTTCATCCCCAGAATTGAGTGAGATACAACATAAATGATAAACAGCTGGACAGGATTCACAGCATATCAGTTCTCCGAGTCGATTACAAGCACGACAGTGATCTTCATGCTGAATATTTCCTTCACGCGTCAGTAAATCTCTGACGCTATTGCCCACCATGAAAGCATCAACGAGCCAACTAAGAATTTGAAGTCGTATTTCAGCTCCGCAAAAGGGATACTCGACAGAAGTTAAAACTTTGTAAATATCCGTCCAGCCAGGATCACTCTCAATGTACGCTCGAAGACATTCCGCCCAAGTTATGTTATCAGCGAAGAATAGAACAGATTGAACTGAATCTTTGCATTCGTTTGGACCGTAACTCGTTCCTGTTGCTTCGTCCTCCCTAATCAGCGCCTAAGCCAAAATTAAAATACTTGGTAATGAACTTCCCGTCCAACAACCCTTATAACAAGTTTTTGAAATTGCTGAGTTATCGACGCGGATCGAACATTTAAGTGTATCAAATCTACGAACCTTCAAAAGCTGAATGTGTATTTCGGCCAAAAGTGCACTCTGCTCCTCCGAAACAAGGGCGGCACAAAAATCTTCAAAACGGAATGGAGTCAGACGGACTAAATTGGAGAACCGACGGATGGGCTCATAAATTGCAATTGCATCAATTAATAGACTACGACTCAAGAGGAGATCATCTGAAGACCGTGGTATTTCCAACTCCTCCACATTGGCTTCCGTATCAAGCCAAATTGGAACGGGAATACTGGGAAGACCCTGAAGCCGGGCTGATCCAATGGACAAGTCTGAATCACTCTCCAGCGGTTCATCAACTAAAATACGAAAATAAAGCAGACGTCAGTGTTATTACTCAACGATAGTGTGATCCACATCCTCCAAATTACTACTTACATTTATTACGTTTTAATCTAGCAATTTTAAAAAAAATCTTGGAAATCTTACGTGGCATATCATCCTCAACAACATCTTCCGTTGACTCTGATTCCGAAGGAACCAATTCTTCGTCAGGGTCGGACTCAATTTGATCAGGATCGGACTCAAAATCTGAACCATAATGGTAGTCTGTAGTTCCAAAGCCCCGCCTCTTCTTCCTGCCTCTGCCACTAGATACACTCTTCCGGTCATTTCTGCTAGCAACACATTCGGGGCGAGCCTTGGTTGATGTCCAAGTGGAGGGCGAATTAGCAGTAGTAGAACTACGCTTTCTGAGTGTTAAAGTTGGAACAGGGCTGTGCGCTTCCGAGTTTCGGCTTGAACCTCCATTACTGCCGCCGCGACCTCTTCCACGACGTCCACCACCACCTCCCCTTGGAGTTCCTGGTGCTGATCTGTTTTTCGTAACGCTACCAAATGGTCTTCCAGGTTTCCGTCGAGCTGGTGTTGAAATAGTTGGTGTATCATTAGAAGCATCGTCAGCCGAATCGTCCGGTGTGGCATTATTGCTCCTTCCAACGGCATAAGTTGGTTTTTTATATGGATTTGAAGACGTAGTGGGAGTTGCAGCATTGGCAACGGAAGACCTTGTCCGCCTTGGCCGTCCGCTATTATATAAATCTTCACTCATCTTGCTTCTATAAAAATCAAACAGAAATTTTATAAATTCAGGTGCTAACTTACAATCTTACGCTCAGTTGATGTAATATTCTAAGAAATATTACGACATCCAACATACAACGAATTCCTTATGAGCTTACGTTAAAAATTCGGTTACCGTGGTCAAACTAATTTACAAATTTCTTTCTAGTTCCCATTATGAAGCTTCAAGAAAATGGTGACCAATGTGTCAAATCCTCACATCAACACTGCCATGTGCTTTTACCCCCCACCCCCAATAACATTATCGATTTACACATGTTTACATCCAGAATGGTGATTAGTATCCCCACCAAGATTTAAATTTAACAGAGCGGGAACGAAAATAATTAACTTTTGGAAATGAACAACATTACTCAGGAATCAGGTTCATGACAGAACCCTTTGAATGTCGTTGCCTAAAAATGACAACTGACCCAAACATTTGACCTTTGCAATACCCGATATCCAGCATACCCTAAACAGATTTAATTCATTACATTCATCGAGTGTCATTTTGAAAAGCGTTCGTACACCTATTTGAACAACGGTAAGCATTAGTCGTAAACATGGGGAAGATAACCTAATTCATGTGGGTAAGTTAGACTAAAAGTATATTTTGGTTACCAGTATTGATGTTATGATGCGTGATGGCGGGTATCAGATGCTAGACGGTGCGGCGGCGTTCCATTGGGTCCTATGACCTTGTGTACACTCTACTAACCAACTTTTCACTTTCGTTTTAAATCGTGTTGATGAATTTCCTTTCTTTTTTCCAATCCGGAGAAAAGGACGACTTGGTTGAATTTGCTTTTGGAGAAAGATTAGAGATAGAAGAGACGAGGATAATGGCAGGCAAGGCCTCTCTTTCTTTTCTGCTACTCCACTACAAACTCAGCACAATATGCAGAGGGAGCACGAAACAAAAAGGGACGCGTCAAATCCTCATCCACTATGGAGGGGATTTCGTACCATTTCAAACTCAATCGGTCAACCTTAGTATAACTTAAAATCAAGGTACCCTGTGTTCATTTGCTAACGGTGTCACGCCATAATGCCTAAAATAAAAATGTCTACACAATAATGTCTACAAAAAATTGT